>PVKV010002691.1:26468-162155 GCA_004027835.1 Alouatta palliata | reverse complement strand
AAATGGAATTTCTATTTCTAGGTCCTTGAGGAATCGCCACACTGTCTTCCACAATGGTTGAACTAATTTACACTCCCACCAACAGTGTAAGAGTGTTCCTATTTCTCCACATCCCCTCCAGCATCTGTTGTCTCCAGATTTTTTAATGATCGCCATTCTAACTGGCGTGAGGTGGTATCTCAATGTAGTTTTGATTTGTCTTTTTTACTTTCTTAACGGTGTCCTTTGAAGCACTAAAGTTTTAAATTTTGGTGAAGTCCAATTTATCTTTTTTTCTTTTGTTTGTGCTTTTAATCTAAGAAACATTGTCTAACACTAGATTATAAGGATTTTCTCCTATGTTTTCTTTTAAGAGTTTTGTAGCCTAAGCTTCTGCATTTAGATCTATGATCACTTTTTTGTTGTTTTGTTTTGAGTTAGGATCTCACTCTGTTAGCCAGGCTGGAGTGCAGTGGTGCCATCTCTGCTCACTGCAATCTCTGCCTCCCGGGTTCAAGGAGTCTCCAGCCTCAGCCTCCTGAGTAGCTGGGACTACGGGCACGTGGCACCATGCCTGGCTAATTTTTGTATTTTTAGTAGAGATGGGGTTTCACTGTGTTGGCCAGGCTGGTCTCGAACTCCTGACCTGAAGTGATCTACCCATCTCAGTCTGCGATTACAGGCGTGAGCCATCATGCCCATTCCCAACCTTTTTTTTCCTCTAGTTAGGGTCTCCCTATGTTGCTTAGACTGGTCTCAAACTCCTGGGCTCAAGTGATCCTCTCACCTTGGCCTCCCAAACTGTTGAGATTACAGGTGTGAGCTGCTGCGCCTGGCCAGCAGCATATTGTTTAATTTCCATATGGTTGTATAGTTTCCAAAATTTCTCTTATTATTGATTTTTAGTTTTATTCCATTGTGGATATTGATATAATTTTATTTTATTTTTGAATTTTTAAAAACCTCTTTTGTGGCCTAATGTATGGTCTGTCCTTAAGAATGATTCATGTGCTGGGGAGAAGAATGTATATTCTGTAGCTGTTGGATGAAATGCCCTGTAAATATCTATTAGGTCCATTTGGTCTGTGGTGCTCAGTAGTTTATTCTTTGTGATGCTTTTGTGAGGAGAATTGTTTGACCTTTGTGAACTCATTTTGTTCTAATTGTGTGTGTGTGTGTGTGTGTGTGTGTGTGTGTGTGTGTCTGTCTGTCTGTCTGTGAATTCCATAGGGTTTACTATATGCAGGATCATGTCATCTGCAAATAAGTTAATGTTACTTCTTTTACAATTTAGATGTCTTTTACTTAATTATTCTGCTTGATTTCCACGGGTTGAAGCTCCAATACTGTGTCGAACAGAAGTAGTAAAAGTGGACCTTCTTAAATTGTTCTTGATCTAATGGAGAAAACATTCAATCTTTTGCCTTTAAGTATGATGTTAGCTGTGGATTCTCTTGATCAGATTAAGGAAGTTCCTTTCTATTCCTAGTTTGCTGAGTATTTTCTGTCATGAAAACGTGTTGAATTTTCTCAAAGGCCTTTTCTGTTTCTATTGAGGTGATCATTTGATTTTTATCCTTAATTATATTAATGTAGTATATTAATACATTTTTGGATATTAAATTGACTGCATTCTTGTGATAAATCCCACTTGGTCATGGAGTATAATCCTCTTTATATGTTGCTGCATTCAGTTTAGTAATATTTTGTTCAGGGTTTTGTATTAATATTTGTAAGAGATATTGGTCTGTGGTTTCTTATGATGTCTGGTTTTAGTAAAAGGCAAAAGATTTTATTTTTCTGAAGAGAAACCAGAACATTGGTTTTAGTATCAAACTAATACTGGATTCACAATTAGTTGGGATTGTGATTAGTTGGGAATTAGTTGGGAATTAATTGGGAAGTGATTCTTACTCCTCTGTTTTTTTGGAAGAGTTTATGAAGAATTGGTAGTATTATTATTTTTTTAAACATCTGGTAGCATTTGTGAATAAAGCCCTTGAGCCTGAGCTGCCTTTCTTTTTTTTTTGAGAGGGAGTCTGGCTCTGTTGCCCATGCTAGAGTGCAATGGCACAATCTCAGCTCACTGCAACCTCTACCTCCCGGGTTCAAGCAATTCTCCTGCCTTGGTCTCCCAAGTAGCTGGGATTACACGCGCCCACCAACACGCCTGGCTACTTTTTGTATTTTTAGTAGAGACAAATGTTTCACCGTATTGGCCAGGCTGGTCTTGAATCCTGACCTTGTGATCCGCCTGCCTTGGCCTCCCAAAGTGCTGGGATTACAAGTGTGAGCCACCGCGCCCAGACCTTTTTTTTTTTTTTTTTTTTTTTTTTTTTTAATGTGGGAAGTTTTCAATCTCTGTGTTATAGGTCTATCAAGTTTTTTTTCTTGAATCAGTTTCAGAAGTTTGTCATTCTGGCCGGGTGTGGTGGCTCACGCCTGTAATCCAAGCACTTTGGAGACCAAGGCGGGCGGATCACCTGAGGTCAGGAGTTCAAGACCAGCCTGACCAACACGGTGAAACCCCGTCTTTAAAAAAAGAAAAAAAAAAAGAAGAAGTTTGTCATTCTAAGAGTTTGTTCATTTCATCTAGATAAAATTTATTGCCATACAGTTGTTCATAGTATTCTTTTTTTTCTTTTTTTGAGACGGAGTTTCGCTCTTGTTACCCAGGCTGGAGTGCAATGGCGTGATCTCGGCTCACTGCAACCTCCGCCTCCTGGGTTCAAGCAATTCTCCTGCCCCAGCCTCCCAAGTAGCTGGGACTACAGGCATGTGCCACCATGCCCAGCTAATTTTTGTATTTTTAGTAGAGACGGGGTTTCACCATGTTGACCAGGATGGTCTCAATCTCTTGACCTCGTGATCCACCCGCCTCGGCCTCCCAAAGTGCTGGGATTACAGGCGTGAGCCACTGCGCCCGGCCGTTCATAGTATTCTTTTATAGTCTCTTTATTTCTGCAATGTTGGTAGTTAATGTCCCTTCTTCAGATAAGTGTTTTGTTGTTTTGGTTTTGTTTTTGAGACAGGGTCTCACTTTGTCACCCAGGTTGGAGTGCAGTGGCACAATCTCGGCTCTCTGTAGCCTTGACCTCTTGAGCGCAAGCGACCCTCCCACCTCAGCCCACTAGTAGCTGGGACTACAGGTGCACGCCACCATACTCAACTAATTTTTTTGTGGTTTTTTTTTTTTTTTATAGAGACATGGTTTTGCCATGTTTCCCAAGGCTGTTTTCGAACTCCTGAACTCAAGTGATCGCCAGCCTCAGCCTCCCAAAGTGCTAGGATTACAGGCATGAACCACTGTGTCTGGCCCTTATAATTTTTAAGAATAAAAGCTCGTTGTCACCATTAAAGATTCTGTGATGCCAAGCACGGTGGCTCATGCCTATAATCGTAGCACTTTGGGAGGCTGAGGTGGGTGGCTCACCTGAGGTCAGGAGTTCAAGACCAGCCTGGCCAAGATGGTAAAACCCCATCTCTACTAAAAATACAAAAATTAGCTGGATGTGGTGGCAGGTGCCTGTAATCCCAGCTACTTGGGAGGCTGAGGCAGGAGAATCGCTTGAGTCTGGGAGGTGGAGGTTGCAGTGAGCGGAGACTGCACCATTGTACTTCGGCCTGGGTGACAAGAGCAAAACACCGTCTCAAAAAAAAAAAAAGATGCTATGAAAAATTGTAGGGTCAGACTCAGTGTCATTCCTGTAATTCTAGCACTTTGGGAGGCCAAGATGGGCAGATTGCTTGAGCCCGGGAGGTTGAGACCAGTCTGGGCAATGTGGTAAAATGCTGTCTCTACTAAAAGTACAAAAAATTAGCCAAGTGTGGTGGCACATCCCTGTAGTCCCAGCTTCTAGGAAGGCTGAGGTGGGAGAATCACCTGAGCTCAGAAAGTTGAGGCTGCAGGAAGTCATGAATGGGCCACTGCACTACAGCCTAGGTGATGGGAGTGACACTCTATCTCAAATAAATAAATAAATGAATAAATAGATAGAAATTTAAACAATAGAAACACATTTTTTTAAGAGAGAATCTTGCTGTGTTGCCCAGGCTGGCGTGCAGTGTCACAGTCACAGCTCACTGCAGCCTCAAACTTCGGGGCTCAAGTGGTCTTCCTGCCTCAGCCTTTGAAGTAGCTTGGATTGTAGACATGAGCCCCTGTGCATGGCCACATCTTAAAAAAGCATTTAGTAAAATGGGCCCGACGGAATCTTAAGTGAAAAGGGCAAGATATAAAAGTCTAGTTACAATTTTTATCATTGTAATTGTTGTAAGAGTTCTTTGTATATTCTGAATACTAGACCTTTATCAACTAGATGTTTTGCAAATATTTTTTCCCATTGTTTGGGTTGTCTTTTCACCTACTTGATAGAGTCCTTTGATTCCACTTCTGTTTTTAAGGTTAATTATTTATTGATTTAAGTAGCCTTTGCACCTTGATTAAAAGTGTCACCTCATGAAATTCTGTTGACTCTTTGGTATGAAATAATGACTTGTGAATTCCAGTCTACCTTTGAATATGCACCTGTGTTTTCCATTGCTCTTTTCCTTAAGTAAGGAAGAAAGTATACCTCAGTTACTTTTCCCAGAAATAAATAGAAAAGAAATAAGTTGACAAATTTACTGTTTTCCCCCTGCAACAGAACGCATTAGTAAATACTTTATAATGTATTCCAAAAACAAAAGGGATTGTTTTGTCAGTTATGTTAAATTACACTGAATACCAGTTGTCTTTATGATGTGCTGATATTTTACATTTTCCTGAAGAAATAAGAAGGCCATTCTGTTTTTGGGGGAAAAAAAAAGTAAAGCCCAAGCAACTTACCCTTCTCTCCCCTTTGGGATTGAGAATGTGGTAGTGGTAAGAGTTACTTATGGCCAAGATGCACATGGAGACTATGATAACAGAAGTGGAAATTGAGCCTACCTTTCATTTTTAGGGAAAATTTGTTTTAATGCCATGTTCTTAAGACAACTTCTTGGTGGAAGAAGAAAATAGTCATGAAGAAAGTAAGAATTAGACATGTGAAGAAAAAATCATTTTTAAAAATAGCCTTGGCCAGGCATGGTGGCTCACGCCTGTAATCCCAGTACTTTGGGAGGTGGAGGTGGGCGGATCACCTGAGGTCAGGAGTTCAAGACTAGCCTGATCAACATGGAGAAACCCCATCTCTACTAAAAATACAAAATTAGCCGGGCGTGGTGGCACATGCCTGTAATCCCAGCTGCTCGGGAGGCTGAGGCAGGAGAATTGCTTGAACTTGGGAGCTGGAGGTTGCAGTGAGCCGAGATCGCACGGTTGCACTCCAGTCTTGGCAACAAGAGTGAAACTGTCTCAAAAAAAAAAAATTAAAATTAAAAATTAAAAAAATAACCTTGTTTGGGTCATATAATAGTTGATGATTTTTCATTGACTTTATCTTTCTTTTTTGCATTCCTTTTTTTTTTTTTTTTTTTTTTTTTGAGACGGAGTTTCGCTTTTGTTACCCAGACTGGAGTGCAATGGCGCGATCTCGGCTCACCGTGACCTCCGCCTCCTGGGTTCAAGCAATTCTCCTGCCTCAGCCTCCCAAGTAGCTGGGGCTACAGGCACGTGCCACCATGCCCAGCTAATTTTTATATTTTTAGTAGAGACGGGGTTTCAGCATGTTGCCCAGGATGGTCTCGATCTCTTGACCTCGTGATCCACCCGCCTCGGCCTCCCAAAGTGCTGGGATTACAGGCGTGAGCCACCGCGCCCGGCATGACTTTATCTTTCATCACTGATGATACATTCACCTCTATCCATGCTCCTTACCTTTTTTTTGCAGCTTATAGTAGCTGTTGAACAAGAAGAAATTCCCAGACTTAAGGCGCTATATGAGAGAGGCCTGCAGAATGGTGTCCAGGACCTGAGGCTGATCCAACAGGAGGATATAAAAAAGAAGGAGCCATATTGCAGGGTAAGTGATTAACTAGCTTCATGCACATGTTCAAAGGGATGTTTTCATTTAGGGCTTAGTCCTGTGTTATGGAGGCTGAGGGGTGAGTTTATAGGAGACAGGAATAATATAAAATCAGATAGATGATCCTGTCACAGATGTAGTGAAGTGACAGACAAAAGAGGGCATTGCCACAAAGTCTGGACACCTGATTTCTTTCTCTGTGACATAATACCAGATCTGACCAACATGAACAAAGATAGGAGGCCTGAGACCATATGGCACGTTTGGAAAACACAGAGCAGTGAGGTGTGGTTGGGAGCATTGGGTGGTATATAAGAAAAGATAAGGGATGAGACTGGAAACACAGGGTTAGGCCCACATAAAGGGCTTGGCATTCAGCCTTACCTGCCTATAATAAGAATCAGACACTATAGCTGCCTCCTGGTTAAGGTGGATAAGGCTGGCATGAGTTTGAAGAGTAGCTTGTAGAGTATCTTCCTTAAAACATAATGTAGGGGGAAAAAACATCTTTATTCATGAAAGAGACATGAATAGTAATATAATAGTTATTCTGCATGTTAACTTTCACTGATAGCCTTTCAGAGACTATTAGTCCAACTTCCCAGTTCCACTGACTGTTCAATGAATGGCTAATTTTCTCCTGTGGGTAGAAATTTAACTGTTCCAATAGCTGGACTCCAGAATCCTGTCTCAGAGAATGTGACCTTGAACTCACTATCAGGCAACACTTTTTAACTTGGTTTAGAGACACATTATGAGAAATAGGCTGAAAAATATGTAGACTATTTGACCATTTATTTGTTCATCTACATCTCTCAGATGGCACGCCTACACTGCAGTGTTTTGCCTTCCCCAGTCTACTCCTTGACCGCAATTACGGTCTTTGAATTGTGCTTTGGTTTTATTGCATCAACCTATGAAGAAGGTCATTTTATTAATCACTGTGGCCTCTATTGTAAGGATGCGGTTGAGGACATAAGTTATTCTTTGTGTTAAATGATATCTTGCTCTGAGAACCTGCAGGAGAAATTTCTCTCAGATCTTACTTCTGAGAATAATTTTATTCTTCCTGACCAGAGTTGGTTTGTTTTTATCTTATGGACACTGAGTAATTTAACTGATTGCATTACCCTGTTTACCTTGACTGCAGGGATGCTCAGAGACACATTTGTGCTATACACCTGCTAGATATCTGGCTCCTTAAGCATAAATTTTTATTTTTGTATACTAACTTTCCTCTTCAGTTCGTCTTATCTTTCCATCCTCCTTTTCTGTATACCCTAGTTTCTTGGAACTATAACGTACAATGGAAATCATAAATGGATAGATTAGTGAATGTTCACCAAGTGTGATCAGCACCCAGGACAACAAATAAATGTTACCAACCTCCCAGTACTCCCCTCATGTTCTTCCACTAGGACATTGCTCTTAAGGGTAACCAGTGTCCTGACTTCTTACATCATAGGCAATTGAATTTTAAGTAAGTAGAATGTTATGATATGTATTCTTTTGTATCTGAGCTTTTTTTTTTGGAGACAGGGTTTTGCTGTGTTGCCCAGACTTGAATGCAGTGGTACAGCATTATCATAGCTCACTGTAACTTTGAACTTCTGAGCTTAAGTAATCCTCCCACTCCAGTCTCCCGAGTAACTAGGACAGTAGACATGTGCTACCACACCCAGCTAATTGTTTTTATTTATTTTTTATTTTTTTGTAGAGGCAAGGTCTCACTATGGTACCCAAGCTCCTGGGCTCAAGTGATCCACCCATCTTGGCCTCCCAAAGTGCTAGGATTACAGTTGTCAGACACCATGCCCAGCTGTGTCTGGGTTTCTGAAGTTTAGTATTGTTTATGAAATTCATCCGTATTATTACATATATTTGTAGTTTGTTATGATTGCTGTATAATACATCATTCATTGTATGTATGTAGCATGATTCATTCTACTGTTGATGGGCATTTGGATAGTTTCTAATTTGGGACTCTTCCAGATAATGCTGCTATGAAAATTCTAGTACATATGTTTTGGTGAGTACACATATACATTTTTATTGGATGTATACCTGTGAAGGAACTTGCTAATTTGCAATTTATGGATATGTTTAGCTTTGGCACATATTGCCAAAGAGTTTTCCAAAGTGTTTGTCCCAATTTATACTCTCATTAGCATTATAGGTGAGTTCCATTGCTCTGTATACTCAACTAACACTTGGTATTGCTTATTGTTTTTATTTTAGCCATTCTGGTGGGTATGTCATAGTATCATATTATGATTTTAATTTATATTTCCTCGTGGACTCATACATTTTTGCACCTTTGTATGTATTTATTGACCATTTGGATATTTTATTTTGTGAAGTACCTGTTTGAGTTCTTTTCCCACCTTTGTATTGGGTTGACTGTCTTTCTCACAATTATTAATTCTTATTCAATTTTAGGACATATGTAGTATGGATATGAGTCTTTCGTTAAATATATATATATATATATATATATATACACTATCACAGATGCCTTCTACCACTCCGTAGCATGTCATTTTACTTTTTTTTTTTTTTGAGTATAGGGTCTCACTCTGTTACCCAGGCTGGAGTGCAGTGGTGTGATCACAGCTCACTGCAGTCTTGAACTCCTGAGCTCAAGCAATCTTCCTGCCTCAGCCTCCTGAGTAGTTAGGACTACAGGTGTGTGCCACCACGCCCAGCTAATTTTGTATTTTTATACTTTTGCAGAGATGGGGTCTTGCTATGTTACCTACACTGATCTCAAGCTCTATGGCTCAAATGATCCTCCTGCCTTGACCTCCCGAAGTACTGGGATTGTAGCATTTCACTTTTTTAATATTGTGTTTAGATTAACAGAAATTCCTATTCTTAATATTACTAATTTATGTATATGTTTGTAATTTATGCTTAGTGTTTTTTTGTGCTCTAGTTAAATTTTCTGTATGCATTCAAAAACTTGGTAAGAAAAATCAAATAGAAAAAAAAGAAATCTTTACCTAGCTCAAGGTCTGGAAGATATTCTATGTGTTTTTCTAAAAGTTTTACCGTTTTACCTTTCACATTTAGATCTGCAGTCCATTTGGAATTGATTTTCATATATGGTATAAGTTAGGGGCCAAAGTACATTTTTTTCACCATATGGATATCCTGTTGAGTCAGCATCATTTATGAAAAGAACCATTATTTCCCCACTGTGCTGCAGTATTGCCTTTATGATATCAAATATATGGTGAGTATATGTCTGGACCCCATTCTGTTACATTGCCTCTTCTGTGCTACTACCATAATGTTTAATTATAGTACCCTTTTTTTTTTTGAAATGGAGTCTTACTCTGTCACCCAGGCTGGAGTATGTTGATATGATCACAGCTCACCATTGCCAGCTAATTTTTAAATGTTTTGTAAAGACAGAGTCTCACCATATTGCTTAGGCAGGTCTTGAACCCCTGGGCTCAGGTGATCCTCCTGACATGGCCTCCCAAAGTGATAGGAATAGAAGCATGAGCCATTGCATTCGGCCTATAATAGCTTTTTAATAGGTATAGGTATCTGGTAGAGTAAGGCCTTCAGTTTTTTTCTTCAACATTGTCTTGGCTATTCCTGGATCTTTACATTTCTACAGAAATTTTAGAGTTAATTTGCCAAACTCTACAAGATAACCTGTTATGATTTTGATTGAGATTGCACTCAATCTGTATGTCTATGTGGAGATAGTTTACATTTTGTAGTATGGAGTCTTCCAGTCCTTGAACATCATGTATCCCTCCATTTGTCTGGATCTGCTTTAATTTATTACATAATATATTATAATTTTCAGAATAGAATTCTTGCATGGCATGTGTCTCTTACATTTATAGCTACAATTTGTCTTTGATGTTTTCTGATACTCTCTTGAATAGTATTGTTATTTAAAGTTCATTTTTTATTTGTTAGTTGCCAGTATGTGGAAATACAATTGATTTCTGACCTTGTATCCAACTTTCTAGTTAAATTCACTTATTGGTTTTAATTAATTTGTCTATAAATTCTTTTGGATTTTTATACCCAGATATTTTATCTGCAAATAATAATTATTTTGTTTCTTCCTTTCTGATTCATATACTTGGCTGACTCAATGTTTAATGCTAGTTTATATGTGTTTTTTGTTTATTTTTATAAGCTGCTTCATCCTTTCAGCTTTTCCTTTATCTCTGGTTGTAAAATTAAAGTTGGATCAAAATATGCAAGATTTTCTTAATTCATGTAAAGCTTGTAAGAAGCTGATCGTAACTAGGAGTCTAAATAGTGTTGAATGAGTTCTTCCTGCAGAGAAGGTTATAGCATCTTCATCTCCAGCAAGCCACCTATTCCTTTTCTGATACCCAGTCAGGATAATCAAAGTATTTTGCTTGTGGGATACACTAGGTCTTGTTACTTCCCTTTTTTCCCATCAGATATTTCTTATCTGTCTGAGACAGTGAATTAACGCCTGATTCATTTTTAAGTAGAATATTTTCGTTGACCATCTTATTTTGGCCACCTGCTTATTTCACACTCTGGGCAAATTCTAAATGGTCAAAGTTGGCAAATTCTGTCCTGTAGGCCAAATTCATCCTGCCACCTGTTTTTGTATGGACTGAAAGCTAATGTTTTTTACATTTTAAATGTATTTAAAAAATTAAAAGAAGAACATTATTTTGTGATGAATTAAAATTATATGAAATTTAGCAGGATGCTGGTGTATGCCTGTAATCCCAGCCACTTGGGAGGCTAAGACAAGAGAATAGCTTGAACCCGGGAGGTGGAGGTTGCAGTGAACAGAGACTGGGTCACTGCACTCAAGCCTGGGTGACGGAGTGAGACTGTCTCAAAAAAAAAAAAAAATTATATGAAATTCACATTTCAGTGTCCATAAAGTTTTATTGAAATACAACTGCACGTATTCATTTATGTATTGTCTGTAGCTGCTTTTGTGCCAAACAGTGTTGTTGAATAGTTGCAACAGAGATCATAAGCCTAGTCAGAAATATTTACTACCTGTCCCTTATTAAAAAAAGGTTACCGGGGTCGGGCGGGGTGGCTCATGCCTGTAATCCCAGCACTTTGGGATGCTGAGGCGGGAGGATCATGACGTGGTTTATATTTCCCCTTTTCCTGATGCGTCACATTTAATTCATTATTTTATTCTGTTTATTTTCTTTAAGGCATATCAATCTTTTTTAGAGTGAAATAGTCTATTTTAAAACAATGGGGAGAGATCCTAGTATATTATAAAACTAGGGTGGTGATTAACTGATATAAGGGCTGGTTGTTTAGATTGAAGCTATGCCTCAAGGAAAAAAATGCTAGTATTAAAATTAAGAAATTAGAAGGCTGTTATGTATGTGAGAGCAGAAAGTGTATGGGAAAGTTCTATACTTTTTGCTCAGTTTTGCTGTGAACTTGAAACTTATCTTAAAAAAGAGTCTACTTAAAAAAGTTTACTTAAAAAATTTAGATTATCACTGTGATGTGTCTAGCTGTGGAACCAAATAAAAAAAAAGAAAAGAAAAAAAAATTTAGATTAAACCCACTTCCTGTTTCTTATCTATACAGTTCATTACAAAGCTATTGAGTGTGTGTTGGCCAGGCGTGGTGGCTCATTCCTATAATCCCAGAACTTTGGGAGGCGATGGCAGGCGGATCATGAAGTCAAGAGATCGAGACCATCTTGGCCGACATGGAGAAACCCCAGATCTACTAAAAATACACAGAGTAGCTGTCTAGCTACTCTGGAGACTGAGACAGAGAATTGCTGGAACCCAGGAGGCAGGGGTGGCAGTGAGCCGACGTTGCTTCACTGCACTCCAGCCTGGTGACAGAGCGAGACTCCGTCCTAAAAAAAAAAAAAAAAAAAAAAAATGAAGAAAACTATTGAGTGTGTTAAAAGACAAAATTACAACAGATTTAAAGATCAAATTAGCTTTTTTAGCGATTCATGAATCAAGCTTTTCATTCAAAGATTTAGAAAAGGCTCACTGATAAGCTGACCAGAGAAGTTTGGCTTTATAGGCAGAAAGGGGCTGAAGAAAGCAGAAACAGAGGACAAAAAGCAGATTGGTTCTTCCAAAGTTACTTTCCTTATAAGGTTGAAACAGAGAAGACTTCCTTATCAAGCTGGCTAAAACCACCCTGTTTGGTAACTTGGCTGTTATCTCTTGTGACTTTTTAGAAGGTCTAATAAACAACTTGGCTTTGGTCCGGAGGGGAAGAATTTTAGCATGAGTGACTCCATTTTGGTTTGGTCTGTAGAGGCCTAATACGAGGCTTAGTGCAAACCAGTGGCTTCCTATACATTTTATTAACATGTCCTTCCTGAAAATATACTAAATCTATTGCTGTTTCATAGCTTCATAGGATTTTTATGGAATTTGATTGTGAAACTAAGATATCAGCATCTCACTGATATGTTTTCAAAAAGCTAGAAGAAAGGATTTTGAATTTTTACAACACAAAGAAATGATTGATATGCCACTTACCCTGATTCTATCATTACGTATTATATACACATACTGAAATATCATTGTGTTCCATAAATGTATACAATTATTGGCCGGGTGCAGTGGCTCACACCTATAATCCCAGCACTTTGGGAGGCCAAGGTGGGAGGATCATTTGAGGTCAGAAGTTTGAGACCAGCCTGGCCAACGTGGTTAAACCCCATCTCTACTAAAAATACGAAAAATAGCCGGGTCTGAGTTTGAGGCAGAATTGCTTGAACCTGGGAGGCAGAAATTGCGGTGAGCGAAGATCGTGCCACTGCATTACAGTCTGGGCAACAAGGTGAGACTCTGTCTCAAAAAAAAAAAAAAAAAAGATAACACAGTGAAACCCTGTCTCTAGTAAAAATACAAAAAATTATCCAGGTGTGGTGGCATGCACCTGTAGTCCCAGCTACTTGGAAGGCTGAGGCAGGAGAATCACTTGAACTCGGGAGGCGGAGGTTGCAGTGAGCTGAGATTGCGCCACTGCACTCCAGCCTGGGCGACAGAGCAACGCTCCATCTCAAAAAAAAAAAAAGAAAAACCAAAGAAAAAAGTAAAAATACAATTATGTGTCAACTACAAATAAAAATTTCAAAAAATTTTTTAAAAGACTTTCACAGCCGGGTGTTGTGGCTCACGCCTATAACCCCAAGCACTTTGGGAGGCCGAGGCGGTGGATCATGAGGTCAGGAGTTCGAGACAAGCCTGTACACTATGGTGAAACCCCGTCTCTACTAAAAATGCAAAAAATTAGCCAGGTGTGGTGGTGTACATTGGTAGCTCCAGCTGGTTGGGAGGCTGAGGCAGAATTGCTTGAACCTGGGAGGCGGAGGTTGCAGTGAGCCGAGACTGTGCCACTGTACTCCAGCCTAGGCGACAGAGTGAGACACCATCTCAAGAAAGAAAAAAAAAAAAAAAAGGCCAGGTGCAATAGCTCACAGTTGTAATCCCAACACTTTGGGAGGCCGAGGCAGGCAGATCACTAGGTCAGGAGATCAAGACCAGCCTGGCCAACGTGGTGAAACTCTGTCTCCACTAAAAATACAAAAATTAGCTGGATGTGGCGGTGCATGGCTTTAGTCTCAGCTATTCTGGAGGCGGAGGCAGAAGAATTGCTTGAACCCAGGAGGTGAAGGTTGCAGTGAGCCAAGATCGTGCCACTGCACTCCAGCCTGGCAACAGACTGAGTGAGACTCCGTCTCGAAAAGAAAAGGACTTTCACTGATGTGCTCCTATCAAGTATTACCTTTAAGAATGAAACAGTTGATAACCTCCTTCAAAAGGACATGCCAGTTTTTAACAGCTTTTAATTTTTATTTGCTTATGAAAAGTCTTTCAAATATTAAGGTTGTTTTTAAAAAGAAAAATTACATCTGAGCTGCTGGCCCCATTGTAGATTTGGTTATGAAAATAATCTAATTGTAGAGTTTGAAAAACAGGATTATTGCTATCCTAGTGGTATTGAAAATTGGGAAATTGGTCTATCTGATTGTTGTTTGTTGTGTATCCTTGTTAAGGCTTTAAAGATAGAAAAAATCAGAACAGGAATCCATGATTCTTCATATCATGCTTTACCGAAAACAAAACTTTTCACATGTTTTAACGGTTGTGGATGAGTCTGGATATTGTTCTCTGCACCTGATGATGTGACATCACAGGTTCCTTGGAATGAGGGCAATGAGATATGTGTGCATAGGTAATGAAATTATGTATATATATGTATTGTGCATATTTTTATGTCTTATAGATGAGGAAACTGTTACTTTCTGAGTGTTACACAGCTCCTAAAGCGTTCCCCACCCCAAGATCTGACTCAGAACTGGTATTTTTTCTGTTTGGTTTAACCAAAGGGTTTTTTATTACTATGTGCCAAACACTGTGGTAGGCACTGTAGATATGAAGATGAATAAGGCATGGCTGTCAACCTGAAAGAAGTTATAGTGTAAAAGAAGATATAATTTTGATATAGTGATAAGTATTCTGATAGAGCTGGTACTCTCTCCTGTATCAATGTTAAGGGAATACTTTTAGCTTAGTACAAGTGTTTAAGAAAGCTTCAGAGACAAACCCCACTCGAAAGATGAATGAGTAAAGTAACTTATAAAAGAGGCATATTCTCCTTCTCTCTGAGGCCTCCACAGAAGTGACATACTTTATATAATTACAAGTTGCAATCATTAGTGTTTACGTGTATTTAGGGATGGCAATATACAGTAGAAAATGTAGTTTGATTATTTTCTAAAGATGTCTTGAGTAAAGTCTTCCTTCCCCACCAACCTCACCACTACTCTAGGAATAGTGGGTAAAATGTCCATGTTACCGGGTCACTTCTGTTTTCTGCAGGCCCCCTAGAAAGAAGTTTACCAGGGTAGCTCTAAAGAGCTTCTTAGACCAGGTCCCTTTAAGAAAACCCAAGTGTCACCATGGAGAGGCCCTTGGAAAATTTTAAACTGCCTCCGTAAACTTTGACTTGGGAGAATAACTCTTTTTATTTTTTTAAAGTACTTGCAGAGCAGGGCTACCCCACAGACAGTATGCCCAGAGTAGCTGAAGATAACTCTTGACTGCTCCCTCTCTGGGCAAATCCTCACTGCTACTCTGACCTCTGGTCTGCTGATCTTTTGCCATTTTGTTAACAGTATCGTTCAATCACATGTTCATCTGTTCCTCTGTATCCTGACTGAGATGTACTCTCAACTTTCCCTGTTCTGCTTGCCTGGTTCTTGCCTGGTTTGGACCTGCCAAGGCCTCAGATTTCAGTCTCTGACCTGCTGACATGGGCAGTTCATGCCCAACCTTCTGGGTAACAGACACAGCCAGCCTTTCCACTGACACCACCCCAACTTAGCAGCCTTTACCCTGCAGCTAGGCCAGAGCATTGGATTGCTTGGTGATGGTGACTCTTTCACCTTTCTGTAACACACATGTGTAGGTTTGGCACACCAACATCTAATGAGGAGGGGAAAAGCCAGGGCGAGAAAGAAAAGAAGGGACACCTTCTAGGGAAGTTCTGAAAGGTAGTGAGGAGGATCTTGTATGTTTAAACACAGCCCTCAAATTCAGTCCTTCCGTAACTGAGTGTCTTCAGTATGTCAGACATTGTGGTGGGTAATAGGGGCATAAGATGAATGAGGAAGCTATTTGGGATTGCAAAAAACTATTGATTCAGAATGAAGCACTTTTACAGAATGTTTTTATCCCTCTGTTACACTTGTCACATAATTTTATGCTAGCTAAGGAAGTTTTCGTGGACTAATCTCTCTTGGTATTATCCTAAGTGAGCTTCTAAGGTTATCATACCCAAAATGTTGTTTATAGGTTGATTGAGTTATAGTTACTGACATGTGAATTTAGGCAATGATGAGGTCTAATGTAAAGTCTTATGTTTATCAACTGTATCAAAACAGAAGGAATGATTTTCTGTACTTGGCAAATACTCCCGTATTCTAGAAATGAGACTGTCAAGAAAACTCCACAGAAGTAATATACTTTATGTAATTCCATTGTAATCATTAGCGTTTACATGTATTTAGGGATGGCAATATATAGTAGAAAATGTAGTTTGATTATTTTCTAAAGGTGTCTTGAATAAAGTCCTTCCATCCCCATCAACCTCACCACTATTATAGGTAAAAATGATGAAGTTTACCAAACATTGGTTTCAGTTTTTTAAAAGAGAGACTGTTGATGTTTTGGGAGTCCTTACCCTCAGTGTGACCCGTTATTAGGAAACATTCATCACAGGTCGATATTAAAGTGAAAATCTTCCAAGGGCCAAGCAGGTGAATGTATTGGGGTGATGATCAGGTGATGAATATAATAGTGAGAGCTTTACAATGGTATTATATCAGATATTATTTTAAGACCACAACGATAATAGTGCTGTGCTGGCCAAATGTGAAAATGGCAGAATTTACCAATAGCATTCAGCTTCTGCATGTTATCCTGCATACCAGGCTACCTTCTTGGGGAAATTGATTGGGAGAACTGATATAATCACATACGAAAAAAGCCAACAGAAAATGGTGCTATTAACAATGATCACCAAAATGTAGTCAGTACTTACTGTGTGAAATTCTCCTCTTACCCTTTTCTTTAGAATTAGAAAAGGCAATGACACATTCAGCAGTTATTCTAAAAAAATAAAATAAAAAATGGAGATGGTACTAAGGGTGAGAAAAAAATAAAATAAAATAAGCATGTGTTATATGGGTCATTCATCTATGGATTGATGAGCATTGATTTGGACGTGTCTTGAGGGACAAAAACAGAAACAAAGAACAGGCTGTTAATTTCTTGTATTACCTGAAGAAAAAGTTTGAGTTAACCACATAAAATCTTCATTCCATATTTTTAGTCTCCAAGATAGGGTCTGGGCAGCAAGTCAAAGCAATGCTCTGCAAACATTGTGAGAAGCTAGAACAACTCTCATTTCTTACTAAGTGTGTACAACATATGATGTATTACTGGGAAAATCTCACTAGCGCTTATTTAAAACAATTGTTTGATGATGTGGAATTCACCTCAGAATCAGATATGAATCAGATCAGAATCAGGTATGGTGAAGGATAAATAAATGGAAAAACTCATTGTAGCAGCAAGAAGAGCCTGGCAAAATCAACTCCTCTAAAGGACAAAATTGTTTATTGATTATAGAGATTTCATTACTAGCAAGTATTATTTCTCTTATCTGTTATCTTTTCATAATTCTGTTTCAGGGTCTAATGGCTATTGATTGTCCACATACTGGCATTGTGGACTATCGGCAGGTGGCTTTGTCATTTGCCCAAGATTTCCAGGAAGCAGGTGGCTCTGTCTTGACCAATTTTGAAGTAAAAGATATTGAAATGGCTAAAGAAGGGCCTTCAGGAAGTATAGATGGTAAGCCATGCTTGTCTTTTCTATTGAATATAGTCAGCCCTCCATATCCATGAGTTCTCCATCTGTGGTTTTAACCAACCACAGATGAAAAATATTTGGGGGAAAAAAATAATAATAACGGTGGAATAATATATAATACAAATGAAAAAGATAATATAACAAAAAATATAGCATTTACATCGCATTAGGTATTATAAGTAATCTAGAGATTATCTAAACTGTCCAGAGTATGCACACAGGTTATATACAAATGCTATGTGCCATTTTATATAAGGGACTTGAGTATCCTTGAATTTTGGTATTTGTGGGGTTCCTGGAACCAGTCCTCCTTGGATGCTAAGGAACAGCTGTACTTATATTGATTTTTTTTTTTAAATTGGGATATTCTGGGGGGTAAGGCTGGTGGGAGGACGACAAGGAGGTAGGCTAGAGTAGGATGCCGAACTGGAGGTAGGCGTAGCAGGGACAAGGATGAGACTGAATGTGAGAGAACTGTGACTCCTGGAGGGTCTTGTGCTGGTAGAACCAGGCCCTGGTCCAACACTTCTGACTGGTGCTAAAATCTGAACTGCCAAGGCTGTTTATGGAAAATCAGTTTCCAGACACTTCCCTGCCCTGTAGGTTAGAGTCAGAATCTCTTGGCAATGTTTGTTAAAAATGCGCTTTTTTTTTTTTTTTTTTGAGGCAAGGTCTTACTCTGTCATCTAGGCTGGAGTGCAGTGGCACAATCCTAGTTCACTGTAACCTTCACCTCCCAGGCTCAAGTGATCCTCCCACCTCAGCTTCCTGAGTAGCTGAAACTACAGGTGCTTGCTACTACATCCGGCTAATTTTTCTATTTTTCTTCCTTTTAATTTTAATTTTTATAGAGACGAGGTCTCACTACGTTGCCCAGGCTGGTATAGAACTCCCAAGCTTAAGTGATTCCCCCTCCTCAGCCTCCCAAAGTGCTAGGATTACAAGTGTGAGCTGCCATGCCCTGCCCAATTTTTGTATTTTTTATAGAGGTAGGGGTTCCACCGTGTTGCCCAGACTGCTCTTGAACGCCTGAACTCAAGTGATCTATCTGCCCACTTGACCTCCCAAAGTGCTAGGATTACAGGCATGAGCCACTGTGTCTGGCCAGTAGCTAACATTTTTTAAGTACTTGGTGCTTTCCAAGTATCAACTCATTTGACTCTACAATTCTCTGTGGCAGAGTACCATTTTTACTCACATTTTTTAGGGTGAGAAAACTGAGGCACAGAGAGAGTAAGAAACTTGGCTGTGGTTGTACAAGTAGTAAGTGGTGGAGTTTGGATTTGAACTCAGACAGTCTATACCTAAAGCCCACATGGTTAATCACTGAACTATACTGGACCCACACCATGTTCCCCACAAGCTGCATAACGAGCAAGGATTTCAAATTAACAAGATGCTGGTGGAAAGCTTCATTGGTTTAATGAAGACAGAAGAGTTTGAGAAATTGGGTGGTTAGAACGAAGGAAAAAGACTGGCTCTGAAGCACAACAGGAAGGTGGAAGCTAAGAGGCTGGACTAGGAAAGTAGGACACCAAGGTAATTGCAGAGGGGAGGTTTAGGAAAGGGTTGCCTAATCATGACACTGTTGATACTGGGGGCAGATTATTGTCTGTTGTAGGGGCTATCCAGTGCACTGCAGGACGTTTTGCAGTAACCCTGGCTTCTGTCCGCTAGATGTCGGTATCGTCACGCCCCGAAGTGATGACAGTTACTAATGTCTCTAAATATTGGCAAATGCTCCCTGAGAGTTGCGGGTAAAGGAATCACTCCTGGTTGAGAACCATAGCTCTAGACTTACAGTTAGACTAGTTTGAACAACCAGGAATAGAAATAAACCAGTAGACTAAAGGACAAAGAACCATGAATTGAAGAATTTTGAAAGTTCCTATAAAATCAGAATTTCATAACTACGAATGATAATTTATTTTTATTTTTGTGACGGAGTTTCACTCTTGTCACCCAGGCTGGAATGCCATGGCATGATCTTGGCTCACTGCAATCTCTGCCTCCTGGGTTCAAGCAATTATCCTGCCTCAGCCTCCCAAAGTGTTGGGATTATAGGCGTGAGCCACTGCACCCAGCCTGAATGATAATTTATTATACTCCTGGAAAGGAGAGAAAAAAATTTCATATGACATCTCCTTTTTGGTTTATTCATCTATATAAACATGTAAATTAGTCTTCCACTGTGCTAGACTTTATCAGTCCTAGGGAACACATGCTGTTCTCAAGAATTGTGTTTTCCTTTCTTCTCCATTAGAAGTCTGGACAGCAAATCAAATGGTGAAATTAAAATTTGCAAAAGTACTTTGAGAGGCCAAGGAGGGAATATCACTTGAGGCCAGGAGTATAAGACCAGCCTGGGCAACATAATGAGACCCTGTCTCTACAAAAAATTTAAAAAATTAGCTGGGTGTGGTAAGCACACACCTGTAGTTCCAGCTACTTAGGAGGCTGAGGCAGGAGGATCGATTGAGCACAGGAGTTTGAGGCTGCAGTGAGCTATAATTGCACGATTGCCCTCCAGCCTGGGCAACAGAGTGAGATCCTGTCTCAAAAAAAATTTTTTTTTAGGGCTGGGCACAGTGGCTCACGCCTGTAATCCCAGCACTTTGGGAGGCTGAGGTAGGTGGATTGTTTGAGCTCAGGAGTTCAAGACCAGCCTGGGCAGCATGGTGAGACCCCATCTTTACTAAACTTTTTTTTTTTTTCATTTAAAATGTAAATAAAGTAATTTTTTTTAACTTGCAAAATCCTATGGGACTCAAATGTCTAGCTTACTGGTATAACTATTTAGGTTCTATATCTCTAAATGGCAAACATAGTCAGTAGGAAAATTGGCAAACCTGGTGTCTATGTGAAGACAAAATAGGACTGAACTGATCCTTTTTATTAATAGCTGTAAATATGTCTGTGTAAAGCAGTGACCTGGGAGGTGTGGTGGCTCATGTCTGTAATCCCATGCTTTGGGAGGCTGAGGCTGGCACATCACCTGAGGTCAGGAGTTCCTGACCAGACGTGCCAACATGGTGAAGTCCTGTCTCTACTAAAAATACAAAAATTATCTAGGTGTGATAGTGTGTGCCTGTAATCCCAGCTACTCGGGAGGCTGAGGCAGGAGAATTGCTGGAATCCAGTAGGTGGAGGCTGCAGTGAGCTGAGATTGCACCACTGCACTGCTCTCCAGCCTGGGCAACAGAGTGAGATTCCATCTCAAAAAAAAAAAAAAAGCAGTGACCCATATGGCTCAATCTTAGAGAAGTGACCACCAAGGATTAATTTCAAAAAACCTTTTTCTTGTATATTCCTTTTTTTTTTTTTCTTTTGAGTTGGAGTCTCACTCTTTTGCCCAGACTGGAGTGCAATGGCACGATCTTGGCTTATTCCAACCACTGCCTCTTGGGTTCAATCGATTCTCCTGCCTCAGCCTCCTGAGTAGCTGGGATTACAGGCATGCACCATCAAGCCCAGTTAATTTTGTACTTTTAGTAGAGACAGGGTTTCACAATCCTGGTCTTGAACTCCTGACCTCAAGTAACCCACCCACCTTGGCCCCCCTCCCCCTCCTCTTCCCCTTTCCTTTCCCTTTTCCTTTGCTTCTGTTTTTCCCCTTTTTCTTCCCTTCCCTTTTCCTTCCCTTCCCTTTTTCCCCTTTTTCTTCCCTTCCCTTTTTCTTCCTTTCTTTCTTATTATGAAAAGAGATGAGGTCTCACATATTGCCTATGCTCTTTTTATTTTGACGAAGTCTTGCTCTGTGGCCCAGGCTGGAGTACAGTGGCACAGTCTTGCAATCTTGGCTCACTGTAACTTTCGCCTCCTGGGTTCAAGCAGTTCTCCTGCCTCCAAGCAATTCTCCTGCCTCAGCCTCCCAAGTAACTGGGACTATGGGTGTGTGGCACCATACCCGGCTAATTTTTTGTATTTTTAGCAGAGACCGGATTTCACTGTGTCAGCCAGGACAGTCTCAATCTCCTGACCTTGTGATCCACCCACCTCGGCCTCCCAAAGTGCTGGAATTACGTGCGTGAGCCACCGCGCCCGCCAGCCCAGCCCATGCTGGTCTTGAGTCCCCAAGCTCAAGTGACCTGCCCATCTTGGCCTCCCAAAATGCTGGGATTACAAGAATGAGCCATTGTGCCTGGCCCAAAATGCAAATTTTAGCATCACCCAGACTTACTGAATCATACTGTCTGGGAATAGCACCTACTAATAAGCCTTTAGAGATTCTTAGACAAACCCAGATTTCAGAATGTCGGAATGACAACCTAAGGTCATAAAGTGACCTGGCCATTTGGAACTCACCCACCTCACACCCAGCCCCCCACAGTTTCAGACTGCACTTAGAGTTTGTTTTGTTTTGCTTTGAGGGCATTAATATATTTTTTTTGTCCAAATGATAGATTTTTGAGCCTTCTATTTGCTGTTGAGAAATCAGAAGGAGAAAAAAAGTAGTGTTCTTTCTTCCTTGACGGTTTTTTTTTTTTTTGAGATGGAGTCTCACACTGGCGCCCAGGCTAGAGTGCAGTGGCGTGATCTCAGCTCACTGCAACCTCCGCCTCCCAGGATCAAGCGATTCTCCTGCCTCAGCCTCCCAAGTAGCTGGGATTACAGGCACCTGCCATCATGCCTGGCTAACTTTTTTGTATTTTTAGTAGAGATGGGGTTTCACCATGTTGGCCAGGCTGACCTCATGATCCACTGGTCTCAGCCTCCCAAAGTGGTGGGATTACAGGCGTGAGCCACCCCACCCAACCCTCTGACAGGTTTTTAAGGAGATCTAGGCTATCTGAATCATTCTGTCTTTCTAAATTCTAAGATGATGATCAAAATTGTTAAATAGGATTCCTTTAGGTAGGTAGCATAATAAATCAAATTTATGATGCAAGTAGATTGTGTTCTTCATCTGCTCTATGTATGCTTTATAAAACTTTGAGATCCCATGTATCTGAGTGGGAACTAATTTAAAAAATGGTCAGTTTTTTATTGGAAGTTATTGTGTTGCGAGAACTCTTGCTTCTCTAGGAAACATGGAACCTGCAAGGAATCCAGTAAGCAACATTTGGGTGACAAGGTTTCTCATATCATAGCTTTAGCTCTGTGGGAAAATATATACTGATTTATGATGATCCATTTTACAATGTGATTTCCAGGATTATGGTTTAGAGAAAAGCTATGTCTATGTTAGAGGTTAGGTGGAAATGGTTTATAAGTATAGATGAGTTAAAATCAAGCTAAAAACAGCTGGAGTTTTATATGTTGTTAAGTATGAATGTATTTAATCATTATTTGGTAAAAAGTTTCAGAATGAACTGTAGGGTGAATCATAGTAATGACAGAAAAAAATTATTTAAATTTGTTACCAGTATAATATTTCAAATCATGTTGGCCTAAACATAAATGTTTTACTTATTCTTTTTTTCAGGAATGAAATATCTGATTATTATAAAGAATACAAAGGTAAAGATTCTTAAGCAAAACTGCTGGTTACTTTCTTTCCCTGCCCTTTCTTAAAAATTAAATTAATCCACAGTGCTGTATTTTAAGTTATTGAATGACATTTGTCTGATGTAAAAAGTAATGAGATAATTTCTTTTAGGGCAGTTTAACAGCTTTTCTTTTAAGGAGGGTTTCAACTTGGAAATGTCCTCATAAAGTGGCTGTGCTGGCAAAGAACGAGATTATAAGCAGGTGGAGTATTTAATTTTAGGGCAAAACTGATAGATATTGTTCTGCCTACTGAACTCCACTAACTTATTAACTCTATAAAATTAGAAGACTTTGTTAGAGAGAGTATGCAGGTTGTACAGAGGGAGATGGACTGCTTTCTTTCATCTTCATATAGACCTCAAGCAAGAACCACTGAATGGCATAGAAACAGTGGATTCCCTGTAGGTTCGCTGCATTAGGTTGTACATAAGGGAGCAGAGTCATTAATGAGTGCTATAGAATTTATTACAGGAATAAGAATTACACAATTGTGGAAGTTTCTGGGAAAGCAGAGAATCAGAAGGAAGTTGATGGATCAGTAATTGGGAAAAAGAGCTGAATATGGAGCTGGAATTCACTGGACAGTGGGTATCTCTTTGTCACCTCATTGAACTAGGATGACCTTCAGAGAATAATGCCTGCTGACTTACTTCTGCCACCAGATTATATACAGCTCCTGTTTTGATCAACTTTAAGTTGGAACCATGAAGAGAAGGGGACTGTGTCGAGCATAGTTCCCAACTTAACCAAATGGACCCAGTACAAATCCCTATAGTCTATCCTTTGTCAACCTGACATCTGTCCGTGCCCCTTATAGCTTTAGAAGCATATTAGCTTCCAAATAAAGACAATAGTAAAAATATGCTTCCACCTAACAAGGTGTAACTGTCCTTCATAGGACTGAAGACATGCTAATTAACTCTCAAAAAATATACAAAATTGGGCTGGGTGCGGTGGCTCACGCCTGTAATCCCAGCACTTTGGGAGGCCGAGGCAGGCAGATCATGAGGTCAGGAGATCGAGACCATCCTGGCCAACATGGTGAAACTCTGTCTCTACTAAAAATACAAAAAAATTAGCTGGGCATGGTGGTGCATGCCTGTAGTCCCAGCTACTCGGGAGGCTGAGGCAGGAGAATTGCTTGAACCCAAGAGGCAGAGGTTGCAGTGAGCCGAGACTGCGCCACTGCACTCCAGCCTGGGGTGACAGCACAAGACTCCATTTCAAAAGAAGTTACAAAGTCTGCTTTATCCATCTTGGATTATGTTTAATTTTTTCTAGTTGAGTTACACACCCCCTTTGAGATCCTGTAACTTAAATGCTAAGATATAAGGTTAACCACCATTTAAGCATCTTAGATTAGTTCTGAACTTGAAGCAGTTTTACTCCTTGGGGAGCATTTGACAATGTTTGGAGACATTTTGTTTTTTTTGAAACAGAGTTTCACTCTTGTTGCCCAGGCTGGAGTGCAATGGCGCAATGTTCACCGCAACCTCCACCTCCCGGGTTCGAGTTATTATCCTGCCTCAGCCTTGCTAGTAGTTGGGATTATAGGCATGCGCCACCGCACCGAGCTAATTTTGTATTTTTAGTAGAGACAGGATTTCTCCATGTTGTTCAGGCTTGTCCTGAACTCCTGACCTCAGGTGATCCACCCACCTCAGCCTCCCAAAGTGCTGGGATTATAGGCGTGAGCACTTGGCCCCAATGTTTTGATTGTCACAACTGGGAGCAGGGAGGGGCACAGGTACTATGATTTGGTAGGTAGCTACCAGGAATGTTGCTAAACATCCTTCAGTGTGGGGAACAGGCCTCCAAAACAAAGAAGTGTCTAGCCCCCAAAGTCAGTAGTATAAATTAGAAACCTGTGTTGAGAAACCCTGTGTTAGATAACACGGGAATGGTAGAGATGAGTGTATTAATCTTCTCAGACTGCATAACAAAATAGCACAAAATGAGTGGCCCACAGTTCTGGAGGCTAGAAGTCCAGATTAAGGTGCTGGTAGGGTTGATTTCTGGCTTGTTAATGGCTGCCTTCTTACTATGTCCTCACATGGCCTCTTCTCTGTATCTGCCTGGAAAGAGAGAGCATGATCTTGGGTGTCTCTTCCTCTTATAAGGATACCAGTCATATTGGATTAGTCCCTACCCTTATGACCTAATTTAACCTCAATTACCTCCCTAAAGGCCCTGTCTCCAAATACAGTTCACATAAAAGGTTGCGGCTTCAACATATGAATTGGGGTTATGAGGGGCACAATTCAGTCTGTAGCAATGGGAATAAAGAATGAATTAGGTAATGTATAAACAAATACATTTATTATTTTAAAGAAAGAAGAACTCAGATTATAACATCCCTCATTTCTGTAACTATGTGGCCATAGCCAATATTTATAATTTCCTTCCCCCTACTATTCATTTCATATTTTCTTTGCGTTTGGCAAGCATCTCAGCTGGTCATGGTTTCTAGTTTGGGGGGTAGCTCAAACTTTCATTCCTGAAGTCTGTGCCATTAGCAGCCCTGGCTGTTTTGGGTCAAGGTAGTTTTCAGTAGCTTTTATAGCAGGATATGGGAATACTAAGAGAAGCTTCAGGAGATATGTATTCCAGGCATATTCCTCTTTATCATCTCCAAGTCTAGTTGTGGTAGCAACTCTATTTTCTTGAGAGTCAGGATTAGTTAACCAATTCAGTACAGCAATCCCCTCTTTGATTTACTGGCAAGGGCATGGTGGCTCACGCCTGTAATCCCAGCACTTTGGGAGGGCGACGTGGCCAAAGTGACCAAGTGTTGCAGTATCAAATTCTAGTTTAATGGAACCACTGCTCATTCTCTAATGGAAGTATTTCTCCCTTGGGAACTAAGAACTCTAGATAGTAATACTAAACTTGTGGGGATAGAGTGCAGAAATTTCATGTAGTGGATCATCAGGGTAATAGTAAGGAACCACTCTCATTTCTACCTCAGTTTTCAGACCTGTGAATTCTGGCTATGGGAGAAACAATTCCATATGTTAATCATCGATTTACAGCACACAGAGCATCCTGGAGGACATTGCCCCAGCCCTGCAAGGAGTTGCCAGCCAGCTAGTGCTATTACTTCTAAAGCTCATTTCAGTTTCTGTCACCCAGTGGCTTCAGGGTGATGGGGAAAATGGTAAAATCAGTGAATTCCATGGGTCTGAGTCTATTGCTGCATTTCATTTGCTACAGAGTAAGTTCATTGATCAGAAGTAATGCTTCTGAGTAAAATACCAGGATGGTGAATAAAACATCTCGTAAGTTCACACATGGTGACTTTGGCAGAAGCATTATAGGCAGGGAAGATGAATTCATATTCAGAGCAAATGTCTATTCCAGTGAGAAAAAAGTGCTGCCTTTTCTATGATGAAAGTGGTCCAGGGACCATATCAGTGGCTCTGTTGATCTCTGCTATTGGCAGATTGAGCACTCAGTAGTAGCTGTAGACAGATCAACCTTGGTAAGTCCATGTTGCCAAGCCTATGCATCACCTCCATCCTTGCTACCATAACTATTTTTTCCAGCTTTATGTTTGCATTGTGAAATGATTATCACAGTCAAGTTATTTGATGTCACATCTGTCACCTCACATAGTCACTATTTATGTGTGTATGATGAGAACACTTAGATTTGCTATCTTAGCAATATACCATACAGTATTATTACCTATAGTCACCATGTTGTATATTAGATTTCTAGAACTTACTTATCTTGTAACTGAAAGTTTGTACCCTTTGACTAATATCATCCCATTCCAGCCCACCCCCATCCCAGTCCCTAGCAACCATCATTGTACCCTCTTTTTCTGTGAGTTCAACGTGGATTTTTTTGTTTGTTTTTTTGTAATTGTTTTAGTTTTTTGAGATGGCATTTTGCTCTTGTCACCCAGACTGGAGTGCAGTGGCACCATCTCGGCTCACCACAACCTCTGCCTCCCTGGTTCAAGTGATTCTCGTGCCTCAGCCTCTTGAGTAGCTGGGATTACAGGTGTCCACCACCATGCCAAGCTAATTTTTTGTATTTTTAGTAGAGGCAGGGTTTTGCTATGTTGGGAAGGCTGATCTCGAACTCCTGACCTCATGATCCACCCACCTCAGCCTCCCAAAGTGCTGGAATTACAGGTGCGAGCCACTATTTCCAGCCAATAAGTTCAACTTTTTACATCCCACATGTAATTGAGGTCATACAATATTTGTCTTTCACTGTCTGGCTTATTTCACTTAGCACAGTATCTTCCACGCTCATCCATATTGTCACAAATGGCAGGATTTCTTCCTTTTTATGGCTAGACAGTATTACATTGTGTATATAGATCACATTTTCTTTATCCATTCATCTGTCAGTGGATCTTTATGTTGTCCTCATGTCTTGGCTGTTGTGAATAATGCTGCGATGAACGAGAGAATGCAGATATCTCCTTGAGGTACTGGTTTTGTTTTCTTTGGGTGTATATCCAGAGGAAATTATATAATAGTTCTATTTTTAATTTGGATCGTATGGTAGTTCTATTTTTAATTTTTCGAGGAACATCCATACCATTTCCCGTGATGGCGGTCCAATTTACATTCCCATCAAGAGGGCATCCTACATCCTTACCAATGCTTGTTTCCTTTTGTCTTTTTGATAATAGACATCCTGACAGATGTGAGATAATATCTTATTGTGGTTTTGATTTTCCTGATGATTAGTAATTTGAACACCTTTACATGTATCTGTTGGCTATCTGTATATCTTCTTTGAAAAAAAAATACATAAAAATATATATTCAGGTCCTTTGCCCTGCCCCTCCCCCCCCCTTTTTTTTTGAGACAGGGTCTCTTTCACCCAGGCTGAAGTTCACTGGCATGATCATGGCCCACTGCAGCCTCAGACTCCTGGGCTCAAGCTGTCCTCCTGCCTCAGCCTCCCAAGTAGTGGGATTATAGGCACGTGCTGCCATGCCCAGCTTCTTTGCCCATTTTTTAATCAGCTCATTTGTTCTTTTGCTTTTGAGTTATATGAGTTTCTTATGTATTCTGGATATTAACCTGTTATCAGATGTATGGTTTGCAAATATTTTCTCCAATCTGTAGGCTGTCTTTTTATTGTCGTCTTTTTTTGCTGTACAGAAGCTTTTTAGTTTGATATAGTCCCACTTGTTTATTTTTTGCTTTTGTTGCCTGTGCTTTTGGTGCCTTATCCAAAAAAAAAAAAAAAAAAAAAAATCATTGCTAAGACCAATGTCTCCTCTATGTTTTCTTCCAAGAGTCTTAGTTTTTAACCTAAAATCTTTAATCTTTTAATTTTAATATTTAATCCAGTTCAAGTTAATTTTTGTGAATGGTGTAAGATAGGAGTCCAGTTTCATTCTTTTGCATGGGTAGATCCAGTTTTTCCAACACCATTTATTGGAGACTATCTTTACGCCTCTAATCATTTAGTTCATGATGCCATCAGGTAAAGACAGGGGTGCCTAGAGAAGGAGGCTAACTAACATCCACAGAGCTGGTCATCTTTTTCTACTAATTATTAAAATCATCCTTGGCCAAGGTTATTTTTCAGTGAGCATTCATATGGAGCTCAAATATCTTTACTCTCTGAAGCTATTTGGAGTGGTCCATTCATATACCTTTCTCCAAAGATCCTTTTCCTGTCCCTCCAGCCAAACCATTAGTTGTTGCACATGAAACAGTGTAGATCCATACCTCTGGCCATCTGTCCTTCTAAAGTGAGATAAACAACCAGGTGTGGTATTCAGAGATCTTCCCACTGAGAATATTTTCCTTCACCGCAGTCCTTCAGGGCCACGCGTGAGTGGGGCTCTGGTGCTATGGCTGTTCACTTTTGTGTGGTACCAGAATATTGTGCAGAACCATTTGTAAACCTGGCCTATATTTTTTCTTCCTTGTCCAGCTGGTCATAAAGAACTCCCTGTGAGGCCACAGAGGCAAGTTGATAGGAAGGAGGCAATTTAGCAGGAGTAGGGACCATGGGAATTTGAGCCACTTGCCTCTGCAACTTATGTGTGCCAGCAGGACCTGTACAACCCTTATAATTCTTGATGATGGAATGCTGCTGTACACATCCAATTTTGTTGCTTGGTGAGTCAGACGTAACACCCAGTTAATAATAGGTAGTTCATATGGCAGCTTAGTGACCTGTGGTCAAGTGTTCAGTCAAAGCCAGAAGCACTTTCTCAAAAGGAGGATAGTAATCTGCAGAGGATGGTGTAACTTTCCTCTAAAAACCCTGAAGTTCTGTGGTATGATTTGCCTACAGGGGCCTGCCAAGGGCTCTATAAAGCATGACTGTCTGCTGCAGACACTTCGATGACCATCAGATTTGCTGGATCACGTGACCCAAGTGGCAGCCTTTGCATTCAAAGAAGAATTAAAATTCTGTTTCTGTGCCTGCCTTCATCTAAGAGACATTTTCACTAGAGTATAGTATTATATGATAGAATATATACAGGGGCCTATGGCATACCAGTGGATATATACTTGACCCAGAGTTACGATAGTTGCCATTCTTTATTTTGGCATTTTAAGTTAGTATAGTTTGGGGGTTCAAATTTAAATTGGGGGATCCACTTACCAGTTTGAAATGGCTTTATGAAAAGTTAAAAGGAATTTTTTCATTTTGAGACAGTCTCGCTCTGTTGCCCAGGCTGGAGTGCAGAGGCACGATCTTGGCTCTCTGCAAACTCCGCCTCCCAGATTAAAGCGATTGTTGTGCCTCAGCAACATGAATTGCTGGGATTACAGGTGTGTCTCACCATGCCTGGTTAATTTTTGCATTTCTAGTAGAGAAAGGGCTTTGCCATTTGGCCAGGCTGGTCTCGAACTCCTGGCCCCAAATGATCCACCCATCTCAGCCTCCCAGAATGCTGGGATTACAGGTGTGAGCCACTGTGCCTGGCAAGGGATTTTTAAAATAATTTTTTTTGCAGGGAGGATTTGTTAATTAAAGATTTATACCTTGGATATGGGGGGAAAATCTGCTTCACTTATGAAAGAGCAATAGACATGCATGGTTTGTTTTTGCCTACTGAAAAAAAATTTTTTTTTAATTAGAGACTTTATCTCTAATAAAACTTAGGGAGACAAAGTCTCCTTATGTTGCCCAGGCTGGTCTCGAACTCCTGGGCTCAAGTGATCCTCCCACTTTGGCCTCCCAAAGTGTTGGGCCTACAGGAGTGAGCCACTGTGCCCAGCCTAAAAGAAATTTATGTTGAACTGATGTATCATTTGAAGTTTACCTAAATTTTAATTTGGAAGTAAAATTAGTATGTTAACTGAATTTATTGTTTCACATGTAGCATAAAATGATTTCAGAGGCCTGTGGTAGTTTTTGATAATTTCTTTCTTGGGAACTGTTGCTTAAGATTTTAAAGAGAACTATTAGGTTATTGTATGCTGGTACTATTTTATAAATTCTGTTATTATCTTTACATCTATCATAGGACTTATCTGCATTATTTTATTCCAAGAACAAAAGAACTGCCAATCTTTTACGTAGGAACTAATGATTGGTATCACAAAAATACTTCTCATACTTCTGGTATATAACTCTAGATGAACAGGAAAGATATTAACCTATTTAGAAGGTATTTTTGGCTGGCTGTGGTGGCTCATGCCTGTAGTTCCAGCTACTCGCTTAGGCAGAAGAATCACTTGAACCCAAGAGGTTGATTGAGGCTGCAGTGAGCCAGGACTGTGCCATTGCACTCCAGCCTGGGTGACAGAGCAAGACCTAGACAGCCCTTTTGACTTCAAAGGTCTTAAAATGATCAGGGCTTAGTCTGGCTAATTTGAATTCACTAAGGAGATATTTCATCGAATTTTTGTAAAAAAATATGACATGTATAACTCCTGAAAAGAGGCTTAACTTTCTAGCAAGGGCAAAAATAGGATCCATATGGAGGTGAAAATTTAGCTTAATAGAATAAGGCTAAATAGTAAGGCCTGGAAAGAAAAAAAATGTTGAGTCAACTGAGAACTCTGAAGCTTCAAAAATAGGTCATCTGGGAAGAAGATCTAAGAATAAGAACAGAGTTGCTAAGTGTTGTGAGAAGTAAAGAGATGGGAATTCGAGTATGGTGGTGAATGCAGGATAAATGAAGTCCTTTAGGAAGTACGGTACCAGATTGGCTAAACTTGACAAGTAAAATTAAAAATAAGCAGATGATAATCACAAAATAAAATTTACGGGAAATCATAACAGCCTAACATTAGCAGTCTCTTAGTCACTAAAGCAAACCTTGTATGTAGTATGTGGTCTCAGTAAATGTGGATTGAATGAATGAGATTTCTAAAGTATCCTCAGTTTGCAAAGTAGATACTGATCAGGAAGGAGAAATTGGTTGGTGGGTAGGTTACAGTTGCAATTGAGCGGGATTATTGAGTGTGAAGCAACTGAAGAGTAACAGGGTAATTGCTCAGATACAGGAGAAGCTGGTTGCAGTACAGAGGTTGCCTTTAAGTGAGAGGATTACAGACCCTTTGACTTCAGTGCCAGAGATGTTGTAGATATCTATATTAATAGGTAACAACTTTATTTTTAAAAACGATTTTACATGCTTATATTTTTCATGTAGGAAGTTTTGTCTTTCTTGTTATTCTACTTCTTGGGTAAATCCCCATGTTTGTGATTGGTATATTAAATTTTTTTATTAATCCAAATTAAAAGGTGTGGGTTGGATTGGGGAGCAAAAAAAAAAAAAAAAAAGAAAGAAAGAAATTGCTGGAGGCTATCTAAATGATGTTTGCCTCTTCGTGCAACAAATAGTTAAGAGGCTCCCTGCTAGGTCCTAATAAACAGGTTTGTATGTATTTGTGTGCATGCATGTGTACTTTATTATGTATCCTTACTAGGTCAACCATTATTATTGCTAAAGTACAAAATTTAAGGAAATATACTCTTACATGCCACTGTCCTTAGTTTCTAATGCCACCTAAATGCTAAAGAACATATTTTGCTGATACCTGTATTGAATAGCGTCTTTTAGAAAAAATTGAATTTCTCTACCTTTTTTCTTTTCTATCACCTGTTTTTCCCCTCTTGACCTATTCTGCTCCTCTCTACTTTATACAAATAACTGTTCTTTTATTTTGCACTAGGGAGAGGAAATTCGATGTCAGTATGTTGTGACTTGTGCAGGACTTTACTCAGACCGTATTTCGGAGTTGAGTGGCTGCATTCCTGATCCTCGAATTGTACCATTCCGAGGAGATTACCTGCTCTTGAAGCCGGAAAAATGTTATCTTGTAAAAGGAAATATTTATCCGGTAGGTAATGATGCTTCCTACTTCTCATTTTTCTCAAGCAGGTGGTGGGCATAAAGGAGATGAAAACAACTTTTACTTGGGTCAGAAGTAAGAGAGATTTTGAAGGAGTGTTTGTGTAAGCATTTCATCTGTTTCTCTTGCAGTTAAATCCCTAAATCTTTATCCCAGTGTCATGGTTATTAAATTGTAATTAATTGCCTGCAATTACATGTCTCCAGAAAACATGAGTGCACTATGGGAAGTGCTATCAAGAAGGAATTGGATTCTTCCTCCTCTCTGGTGGAGGGAGTGGGAGAACCTTCCCTTATGGAAGTCCCTGATACCCAACCCTTTTCCTCAGTTCACTATCTATAGGTGCAGAAAAGGGACATGGCCACTCTAGTTTTAAGGAGTAGAAGACAGAGGTGTTTAAATGAAGAGTTTCATTCTTCTGTTTGGAAATACCCTAGAAATGAATGAATCTCTTAAAATATGTTAGGTTGAACCAGATGAAATAGTAAGTATTCAGGTATTTCATATTTCTGACCTTGACAAAACATGAATTTCATCTGCTTCAACTGCATGTATCTGTACTTTGCAGAAGCCTGTGATATGAATGTGTGTTTTTTTTCTGGCAGCTCTGATTTTACTTGCCAGTCACAGACATCCCTTAAAGTAGGACAGTTCATCTTTTTTTTTCTTTACCCAGAAAGATGCATAGATGGAACAATGTGTTAGTGTTAATAGCATCAGAGTTTCTCTTTCTTTTTCTTTTTTGAGACAGAGTCTCACTCTGTCACCCAGGCTGGAGTGCAGTGCTGTGATCTTGGCTCACTGCAACCTCTGCCTCCCGGGTTCAAGTGATTCTTGTGCCTCAGCCTCCCAAGTAGCTAGGATCACAGGTGCACACCACCACGCTTGGCTAATTTTTGTGTTTTTAGTAGAGATGGGGTTTCACCATGTTACCCAGGCTGATTTCGAACTCCTGATCTCAAGCGATCTGCCTGCCTTGGCCTCCTAAAGTGTTGGGATTACAGGCGTGAGCCACCACACCTGGCCAGCATCAGGGTTTCTTGTGTGCATTTCTAAGCAGAAGCATGTTAATGAAAAAGAATATCTGAGTACAGTTCACAATACAAATTAAATGCATGGGAGGAAAGTATTTTATGTTACTAATTGAATGTTTGCATCTCTAATAACATGGAATGTGAAATGAGGCTGTTATTTTCTATGTTAAATTTATAGGTCCCAGATAGCAGATTTCCTTTCCTAGGAGTTCACTTCACACCAAGGATGGATGGCAGTATTTGGCTAGGTCCTAATGCAGTTCTTGCCTTTAAACGAGAGGGTTACAGACCCTTTGACTTCAGTGCCACAGATGTTATGGATATAATTGTCAATAGGTAACAACATTATTTATTTTTTTAAATGATTTTATGTGCTTATATTTTTAATGTGGAAATTTTTGTCTTTCTTGATATTCTACTTATTGGGTAAATACCCATATTTCTGATTGGTATATAAAATTTTTTTTTAATCCCAATTAAAAGCTTTGGGTGGGGGAGTGAAAAAAAAAGAACTTTTAGAATAAGCATCACATTTTAACTCCCTACAGAAAATTCTGATGAGCCAGGGCAATGTCTTGGTTAAAAAGAAGATAAGGCCTAGAGTCATTCATATATCTGGCAATCCAAATCTTGTATTCCTAACCTGCCAGTTTTATTTGTTTGGGGGCGGGGGTAGATTCTCTCAAAATCAGTAGTTTCTCTCAAAATCAGTAGGTGGCTATTTAAATAAAATCATTTCAAGCCAGTCTCCCTCATTTTGTAAGCCACTGGAGAAATTATTGATGACCAAAGTCATTTCCTTGTGTAGGAAACTGACAATATGATTGTGTTAACCTAAGATGCAGATTCTTTACTATTGTAAGAAATAACTGAATTAGGTATTTTGTTTGGTCCTTCTAGCGATGTTTCTCTCTAAAGGGTTCCACATCAAAATCACTAGAAAGCTTTTAAAGCTATACTTGAGTTTTACCCTCCATGGATTCTGAAACAGAAAGTTTAGGATGGAGCTTCTTGGCATGTGTACTTGTAAAACTATATACATATATGCATCTAGACTTTACAGAGTCTCACTTGACAATCATAGCTAAAGTTTTTTTTGTTTTTTTGTTTGTTTTTTTTTTTTTTTTTTTTTTTTGAGATGGCATCTTGCACTGTTGCCCAGGCTGGAGTGCAGTGGCGCGATCTTGGCTCACTGCAACCTTTGTCTCCTGGGTTCACATGATTCTCCTGCCTCAGCCTCCCATGTAGCTGGGATTACAGGCACACACCACCACACCTGGCCAATTTTTTTGTATTTTTAGTAGAGACGGGGTTTCACTATGTTGGCCAGACTTGTCTCTAACTCCTGACCTCATGCGTGATCTGCCTGCCTCAGCCTCCCAAAGTGCTGGGATTACAGGTGTGAGCCACTGCGCCTGGTTCATTTTGGTGTTTTGAGACAGGGTCTCACTTTGTGACTCACTGCCGCCTCAACCTCCTGGGATCAATCGTCAGTTCTCCCACTTCAGCCTCCAAGTAGCTGGAACTACAGGCAGATGCTACCATGCCCAGATAATTTTTGTGTTTTCTGTAGAGAGAGTTTCGCCATGTCACCCAGGCTGGTCTCAAACTCCTGGGCTCAAGCAATCCACCTGCCTTGGCCTCCAAAAGTGCTGGGGTTACAGGCATGAGCCACCGTACCCTGCCTCAACAACTTTATCTCAACAGAGGTAAAGTATTTTACCTCTGGCTGACTAAAGAAAACTAGGGTAGATGTCCTGTTTCTTTCATACCCTGCCTTTTATTTGTGTTGAAGGCATGTAATATTTGCATTAGAAAGCCTTGTTGTGGGTAGGCTTTATAGAGTCCCAGTTTGAAACCAGCACTCCTTGGGAATTTGAGTTTAGAAGATGTTTACCTCTTCTTTTTTTGAGGAGGGTCAAAGTCTCACAGTTGCCCAGGCTGGAGTACACTGGCACAGTCATTGCTTACTGCAGCCTCAAATTCCTGGGCTTAAGCAATCCTCCCATTTCAGCCTCCCTAGTAGCTGGAACTACAGCCACACAGCACCACACTCAGCTCTGTTTACCTCCTGAGCTGATGAGGTTTCCTTCTGATATTGGCCAAAGGTTGATTTTCATTGGTTGTTTGATTGATTGAGACAGAGTCTCTCTCTGTCACCCAGGATGGAGTGCAGTGGCATGATCTCAGCTCACTGCAACCTCTGCCTCCTGGCTTCAAGCAATTCTCCTGCCTCAGCCTCTTTGATTAGCTGGGATTGCAGGCATGTACCATCACACCTCACTAATTTTGTATTTCTGGCAGAGACAGAGTTTTGCCATGTTGGCCAGTCTGGTTTTGAACTTGTGACCACAAGTGATCCGCCCACCTCGGCCTCTCAAAGTGTTGGGATTACAGGCATGAGCCACCGCTCCTGGCCTTGATTTTCTTTTAATCTGCAGTGCTTCTGACTTTGCCTAGATTTTTGTGATGACATAAAAAAAGAATCTAATAATTGTAAAGGTATTTTATAGTAACAAAGAATTCTATTCTCTCATAAAGATCTTTTTTTCTCTATTTTCAGTGGCTTGATTAAATTGGCATACCAGAATTTTTCCTATGGAGTTACTGAAATGTATAAAGCCTGTTTTCTTGGTGCAACAGTGAAGTATCTTCAAAAATTCATCCCTGAAATTACTATCAGTGATATACTTAGGTAAGGAAAAGTGATAAGGAGTGTAAATACAGTCCTGACCTATGTGAACTTGAGAGGTGGGTTTGTCTGACTTGGTGATAGTAAGCACCATTTCAGAGTCAGTTCGCATATACACTGAATTTTTGTTTGCTCACTTTCCCAGCGTATTGTTGAATTCCCTTTGTATTACATGTATTGGGCATTGCTACATTATGGCCCTTAGTGCTGGTCTGTTTATAAGTATCTGGACTTTCTTACAGCTCTAATCTGAAATCTCCATGACAGCTTTATCATGATGCCACCTTAGCCTTTTTGTGTGTCACTCATGAAAAAAACATCTTCCCTGAAATTTTAAAAATCTCTCTGGCCAGTTACTCTTGTAATTCCAAAGCCTTTTGACTTTAATTTTGTATAAGATTATTGATAACTGTTAACTAATTAGGTAATGAACACATTAAAACATTATATTTTGATTGAGTCTTAAAACTTAAAAAAAAACTTTCAGGTTTGATGGCACATGTGAAGGTTTCTACATAGGTAAATGTGTCATGGAGTTTATTGTACATATTATTTTATCACACAGATATTAAGCCCAGTACCTAGTAGTTACCTTTTCTGCTTCTCTCCCTCATCCCTCCCTCCCACCTTACGTAGACCACAGTATCTGTTGTTTCTTTCTTTGTGTTCATGAGTTCTCATCATTTACCTGCCACTTATAAATGAGAACATTTGGTATTTGGTTTTCTGTTCCTGTGATAGTTTGCTAAGAATGATAGCCTTCGGCTCCATTAAAACCTTTTAGAAACACACTCGTAGACCTGGCATCTCACCTTGCTGCTTTTCTTCTTCTTTTGTTCTTTCTTGGGCCTTACTGCACTCAGGGACTCTTCTTTCAGGAAAGAAGTGGAAAGCAGTGTGGTAACAATCAGAGTCCTTGCTACAGGGGTGTGGGGCAAAGTAAAGATAACTTATATCTTTTATTCTGAAAGATAAAAGACTTTCTAGACTTGATCTGTAGATTATTCTTAATACCACCCAAGCCTATTTTTTTTCCTTCTTTGGCTAATGTTTTTAGTGTTCAGCTTTTTCCCTAAGCAAGCCTAATTAGGCCTAATCAGCAGTGTACTTTGAGGTACTCACCCTGCATTTACAATCCATCCATCCATGAATCTTCTGAGCACTAGATGTCTGCCTTCTCTGTAACAGCTGCTGAACTAGCCTGGTAAAAATTGTCAGCAGGCTTGACTGTGTATCTGTGAAGAGAGCAATAATCATGTCAGCTGTCTCCCTTAGGGGAGTGTCCTGGTTTAAATTTGACTCTATCATTCTGAGACCAGCCTGTTTGAATCCTTAGAAGAAGTATTAGAACTCCTCTATCTCTTTCACTCCTCTACTCACGGAAATGGAAGGGGTAAAAATATTTAGCCATTATTTTCTTTCACTCACTTGTAAATAAGGGCTTTTATGTTTTTAGTGATCTGCTTTAGCAAACTTGTGATGTTTCATACCTGAAAATAGATAGGTCAAATCCGTTTTCTGTTACTGCTATTAATATTCCTTGGAAAACACACTAGGTGAGCATAGTGAATTCTGTGTAAAAATAGTTGCAGTGAATTCACTGCCTGTATTCAGTTACCACTCTTTCATAGAAGCCTGAGGAAAACTTTTAGATCACAGGATTTCATATAGTAGAACTGGACTTTGTTTGGGCTTGTGGATATTAGTGAACACTCCTGTGTCTGGGTGTAAGGGTGTGAATTTCAGATACCAGTTTCATTGACATGTAGTAGAAGAGGGCACATAGCATTGTAGACAGGTGCATTTGGAGACAAATTCAACCCAATCACAGATGACTTCCTCTTTAAAGAGAGAAAAGCTGACTACATTCAGCAATTTCATTTGCTTTATCTCTTGATTCCTGTAATTATTAAGTGCAGGAAATTATTAGTAACAAAGGGAAAGTTGTAGAAGATATGTTTCTGGGTATGTTTGATACCATTTATATAAGTTTTAAAACAACTATAGCAAAACCATATGTTGCTTATGGATTACATGTGTAGTATGAAAATAAAAACGAGTAGGGGAGTGATAAACACCTAATTCAGGAGAATGGTTACCTCTGGGGAGGGAAGAGAATGGGATCTTGAGAGTTCTACAGAGGCTGTTATCATATCGGTAATGCTTTATTTCTTAAGCTGTTTGGTAAGAAAATGAGTATTCATTGTGTTATTCTCTGTTCTTTATTATAGCCTGAAGTATTAAATAATAAAAGTAAGATCAATAGACTCTCCACAGCTTGAAGCCTAAGTCCTGCCGTGTCACATTTGTCTTGCAACCATATATTAAAACCATAAATGCCCTTAGTATTACAGTGAAAGCACATCAGGCAGTTGTAGATAGTAAAAGATAGTTGAAGTAATGCTTTCAGTGTGGTGTCCTTAAATTTCAGGGTGGTGTCCTTAAATTTCAGTAACCACTAAAGGGCACCCAGGATGACTTCTCATTGCTTAGCTAGAGCATTTTGGGCAGTAATTTACTGATGAACGTTAGATTGGAATGTAAATTATAATCTGTTAAATATATGCATTAGATAAACATCTCCTTGCTACATCATAGTCTCTAAGATTCTTAATGTTAGCTCTAGGCCAGGCATAATGGCTTATGCCTGTAATCCTAGTGCTTTGGGAGGCTAAGGTGGGAGGATCACTTGAGCCCGGGAGTTTGAGACCAGCCTGGGCAATTTTTTTTTTTTTTTAATTAGCTGGGCGGATAGTGCATGCCCATAGTCATAGCTACTAGGGAGGATCTCACGAGCTCAGAAGGCTGAAGCTATGGTGAGCCATTATTTCACCACTGTCTTCCAGCCTGGGAGACAGAACAAGACCCTGTCTAAAATATATATATAGCTCTAAACTTTAAAAATTTGTTCTATGATTAGTTTTGACATGTTAATCTAATAGCATTTGTATCTGTTAACACTGTAAAGATGTAAAAGATGAAGACATATATGTCACAGTTCTCCCTTTTTCAATTTGGAAAATGTCTTCTGTTGGGAATTCTAGAGTAAACTTTCAGGCAGGATGGTTTCATTAACAAGTGATCGCTAGACTGTGTGAAACAGAAAGGCAAAAGTCAAACATTTCTATAATAAAGTTGTAATGACTGAAGGGCTTAAGGTGATCTCAGTATTGGTGCTATTGACATATTGAGCCAAAAAGTAATTGTTTATTGTGGAGGACTGTCCAGTTCATTGTAGAATGTTGAACAGCATCCCTAGCCTGTACTCATTCTCCTAATTGTGACGATCAAAAATATCTCGACATTGCCAGATGTCCTCCAGGGGGCAAAATCTCCCTTGGTTGAGAACCACTCGAGTAGAGAATTTGGTAACCTTTACACTACGAAATACTAACAAGAGTCTGGAGAAAATATAGTAAACATCCTTGAAATACATGTTGCTGAGAATAAGGGAAAGTAAGGGGCATCCCAGAGCAAAAAACAAAAAGAAAATAAAAATTCATACTAAAAGAAGTTGGTGCTGATGCTGACTTGGAGAGGTGGGGATGGTTTGCTAATTTTAATAAATGAGGGGTTTGAGTTTATTTTTAATTGATGTGTGACTCACATATAATAAAATATGTAGATCTTAAGTGCTTAGTAAATTTTGATAATTATACAAGCCATATCAACCACACAAAACAAGATATAGGACATGAGGGACTTAAATACTAATTGCCACTGAAGTGCTGATAAAGAAACCTTGGGTCTGTACAAGGTAGAAAGTTGGAACTGAAACTCTAGTGTAAGGCCCTCTAGGGACTCTTGAAAGACTATACCCTCAGACGAAAGGAAGTCTGGAAAAAAAAATTCCCCTTGACACTGGGAAGTATTAAGCAATTTTGTCTATCTTGGTATTAGGGGTGAGGAGTGGGAGAAATCTTTCCAAAAATCTAGAGTCCCTCACAAGTGCTTAGATTTTTGAATGTATAACACCAGCTTGGTTTAGGAGCTGTAAGCTACAAATTAACTGAAAATGTGGAGCCAGACATTTTTGGATCCTTCTTCAAACTTTCTCTGTCTCTCTCTCTCTCTTTCCTTCTCTCTCTCCTTCAGGCAAATTAAAGAGACTAAAAATCAGGTAATTTGACCACAGAGTGACTATTGACACTAAGCAATTATTGCTTTGTAATTATTTTTAAGATTTTTTGGGTGGGGGGAGTCTCACTCTGTCTCCCAGGCTGCAGTGCAGTGGTGCAATCTCAGCTCTCTGCAAGCTCTGCCTCCCAAGCTCAGGTGATTCTCCTGCCTCAGCTTCCCGAGTAGCTGGAATGAAAGGCATGTGCCACCATGGCTAATTTTTTTTTTGGGGGCGGCTTTTTTTTTTTGGATTTTTAGTAGAGATGGGATTTTGCCGCATTGGCCATGATGGTCTTGGACTCCTGACTTCAAGCAATCTACCCACCTTTGCCTCCCAAAGTGCTGGAAATACAGGTGAGAGCCACTGCACCTGTGTATTTATAAGGAACTTTTTAAAAGAAATACACATTGAGGCTGGACGAGGTGGTTCATGTCTGTAATCCCAGCACTTCAAGAGAGTGAGGTAGGTGGATTGCTTGAGCCCTGGACAACATAGTGAGCAACATGTTGGTCACTGTGTTGCTTGGGGCAGCCTGGGCAACATAGTGAGACCCCTTCTTTACAAAAAAAGAAAGGAAATACACATTGAAGTGAGGTGTTATTCCATCTGGGATTTGCTTTAAAATAATCCATTGGGAGTGTTGTGGCTCATATCTATAGTCCTAGCTACTTGGGAGGCTGAGGTAGGAGGATTGCTTGAGCCCAGAAGTTTTAATCTAGCCTAGCAACACAACATGTCTAAAAAATAATAAAATATGGTTGGGCTCAGTGGCTCCTACCTGTAAACCTAGCACTTAGGGTGACTGAGGCAGGAGGATTGTGTGACCTGAGGAATTTAAGATGGTTCAGGACAACACAGTGAGATCTCGTCTCTAGTAAAAATAAAAAAATAAAAAAATAAAAAGCCAAGTGTGGTGGTGCAAGCCTGTAGTCCCACCTACTCAGGAGGCTAAGGCAAAAGGATTGCTTGAGCCTGATGGTCGAGGCTGCAGTGAGCCATGATAACACTACTGTGCTCCAGTCTGGGCAATAGAGTGAGACCCTGTCTCAAAAATAAATAAAATAAAATTAAAAAAATATAAAATAATAAAATAGGTCAGGCAACATTGGCTCCTGCCTGCAATCCTAGCCTTTTGGGAGGCTGAGTCAGGAGGATCCTTGAGGCCAGGAGTTCCAGACCAGCCTGGGCAACACAGCAAGACTCCATCTCTACAAAAAATTTAAAAACTAGCTGGGTGGGTGGCATGTTCTTGTAGTCCCACCTACTCTGGATGCTGAAGCAGGAGAACTGCTTGAGCCTAGGAGTTAAAGACTGTAGTGAGTTATGATCATGCCAGTGCACTCCAGCTTGGGTGACAGAGCAAGACCCTGTCTCAAAAAATACAGTAAGACTGGGCATGGTGGCTGACACTTATAATCCCAGCACTTTGGGAGACTGAGATGGGAGAATTGCTTGGGCCCAAGAGTTTGAGACCAGCCTGAGCAAGTGAGACCCTGTCTCTAAAAAAATATTTTTAAAAAACAAATTAGCTGGGTATGGTGGTGTTCATCTGTGGTCCCAGCTACTCAGGAGTGGGGAGGACTGCTTGAGCCTGGGAGGTCAAGGCTGCAGTGAGTCGTGATTGTGCCACTGTACTCCAGCCTGGGTGACAAAGTGAGGCCTGTCTCTAAAAAACCAAAAATAAAATAATTCAGTGGAGAGACATTGGTGTTGGATGGGTATATAGATGAAACAAGATTGGCTGTGTGTAAGTAATTTTTGTAACTGGATAATACATACATGGGAGTTCATTATACTGTTGGTTTTGTTTCTTTTTCTTTTTTTTTTTTTTTAACTTTTTGACATGTTTAAAATTTTCTGTTAAAAAAAAAAGTGCTCTCAGGTTGGTGATAGAAGCAAATGTAAAACCACTGCAGAGGGACACACCCTGAATCCAACCCCTCCCAGATGAGTCCCCCAGATAAAATCCCACTGAACAGAAACTCACAATCAGAAGTTACAAACCACCATAAGTGAGAGTCAGCAGATAAAGTAAGTGGCAGAATTAGACTCCCAACAACTGTGGGTAATAGTAATAGTAGAAACTGTAAAGTAAATATGCTTCAGTTAATCAAAAACAAAGAAGGTAATGAAAACCTGAAAAATAAAACCAAAGGAAAAAGAAAGGCCCAGGCAAATTAGTTGGAAACCACCTAATGAGAATTTATGGAAATAAAAATAGAGTTTTTAAATTTTAAAACTCAAGCTAGGCTTGGTGGCCCACTTCTGTAATCCCAGAACTTTGGGAGGTCAAAATGGGAGGATTGTTTGGGTCCAGGAGTTCAAGACCAGCCTAGGCAACATAGTAAGATCCTGTTTCTACAAAAAGTTTTAAAAATTAACCAGGTATGGTGGTACACACCTGTAGTCCCAGCTACTCTGGAGGCTGAGGAGGGAGGATGGCTTGAGCCTAAGAGGTCAAGGCTGCTGTCAGCCATGATCACACCACTGCCCTCCAGCCTGGGCAACAGAGCAAGACCCTCTCTCAAAACAGAAACAAACAAACAAACAAACAAACAAATGAAAAACCTCAACTGACTAGGCTAGACAGCTGGTTAGACCTTCCTTAAGAGGAAATTAGCATATTGGAAGGTGACTTGGAAGAATTTAAAAAACAATACTGCAAGATAAAAATGGATCCATAGAAGCTAAAAGATGTAGGGCTGGGAGCAGTGGCTCATGCCTGTAATCTCAGCACTTTGCAAGTCCACGGAGGGTGGATCACCTGAGGTCAGGAGTTTGAGACCAGCCTGGCCAACATGATGAAACCCCATCTCTACTAAGAATACAAAAATTAGCTGTGGCAGGTGCCTGTAATTTCAGCTAGTTGGGAGGCTGAGGCGGGAGAATCAACTTGAACCCGGGAGGCAGAGGTTGCAGTGAGCCGAGATTGCACCATTGCTGTCCAACCTGAGCAACAGAGTAAGACTCCATCTCAAAAATAAAATACAGTAAAATACATGGAAAAGAAAGCTGAGAAGATTCCAGCCTCTCTCTCATAGGTGTTACAGAGAAATTGAAAAGAGGCAATCCTTTGAAGAGAGAGTACTTAAAATTTTTCTAGAATTGACAAAAAGACATCAAATTCAAGATATACAGTGCATCCCATCTGAGTAAATAAAACTAAGTACAAGATGGAAATAGACTTCCAACTTAGTAGAGAAGGAAAAAAAGAATATAGAAAACTCAAAAAGTCAAGAAAAAGGAGGTAGAAACCTTAGAAAATCAAGATAGATAGCGTAAAATAATATGGTGGACATCAAGCATAAACAGTAATTACAGTAAATATAAGTGTATTTAATAGTGAAGACAGAGATTATCAGGCTGGATTTTTAAAAATCTATGTCCTAGAAAAATACTTTTAAATTTTCTTTCTTTCTTTTTTTTTTTTTTTAAGACAGGATCTCACCCTGTCATCCAGGCTGGAGTGGAGTGTAGTGGTGTGATCGTAGCTCACTGCAACCTTGAATGCCTGGGTTCAGGCTATCCTCCTGCCTCAGCCTCCCAAATAGCTTGGACTACAGGTGTGTACCACCATACCTGGCTAGTTATTATTATTTTCCTAGAGACACAGTCTCCCTGTGTTGTCCAGGCTGGTCTGGAACTCATGGGCTCAAGTGATCCTCCTGCCTTATCCTCCAAAAGTGTTGGGATTATAGGCATGAGCCACTATGCCTGGTCAGGACTTTATTTTTAGATTAGCAGTATAGTTTTATAAAATACTAGATTGTTCCATCATATTTGGAACTGGCTGAAGATGCCTGTTATAGCTTTTCTTCGCTATTTTCCCAACCTGTAGTGTAATGCTTGACATATGACAATAATGTAATATAGGACTTCTCATGAATGTATGTGTTTAGTTATACATTTACCTCTTCTTGTTTCTGGACATATTTCTTTTTCCTTTTTTTGAGACGTGGTGTCCCTCTGTCACCCAGGCTGGTGTGCAGTGGCGTGATCTTGGCTCACTGTAACCTCCGCCTCCAGGGTTCAAACGGGTCTCCTGCCTCAGCCTCCCAAGTAGCTGGGATGCACCACCCTGCCCACCTAATTTTTGTATTTTTGGTTGAATTGAGGTTTCACCATGTCTCAGATATACCATATTGCCACACTGGTTTCCAACTCTTGACCTCAAGCGATCTGCCCCTGGGCCTCCCAAAGTGTGGCATTACAGGAGTGATCCACCCTGCCCAGGATATATTTAAACATCTAGGATGTACATTTGCATTAAATTTAGCTACAAATGTAACAAAATACATGGCTGATATGTAACACATGAGCTATATTTGTAGCTAAATTAGCCATATGTTACATTAAATGTAGCTGAATTTAGTGGGAGTAGGGTGAGGGATGGGAAATTACTTATTAGGTACAATGTACACTATTCGGATGATGGTTACACTAAAAGCCCAGATTTCACCAGTAAATAATATATTGCTGTATCAAAACTACACTCAGACCGGGTACGGTGGCTCATGCTTGTAATCTCAGCACTTTGGTAGGCTGAGGCGGGTGGATCACCTGAGGTCAGGAGTTTGAGACCAGCCTGGCCAACATGGCAAAATCACATCTCTACTAAAAATGCAAAAATTAGCCAGGTGTGTTGACCCGAACCTGTAATCTCATCTACTTGGGAGGCTGAGGCAGGAGAATCGCGTGAACCTGAAAGGCAGCTCAAACCACTGTACTGTACTCCAGCCTGGATGACAGAGTGAGATTCCAGCTAAAAAAAAAAGCACTTGGATCCCCTAAATTCATACAAACTTTTAGAAAAAGAATTTGCCGGTATTGATTTATTGAGTCATTTGCTCTTTCAGTTGTTAAAACAAAAGTTAAAGTAATTAGAAGTTAGCTTGTCACAATGATGTGTGCCTGTAGTCGAAGCTCCTACGTAGGCTGAAATGGGAGGATCACTGGAGCCCAGGGTTTCAAGGCTGCAGTGAGCTGTGGTCATGCCACTGAACTCCAGTCGGTGACAGAGTGAGACCCCATCTCTTAAAAAAAAAGAAATTTTAAATTTTAACTTAAAGCTTAAAGTTTCTAGCTTTATTGAATACCTACTATGTGCAAGACAGAAATCTAGACATGTGGGTGATATAGGGGTGTTGACACCATACTTGTCCTCAAGACATTTACAGTTTATCTTATCTGAGATTTTTTTTTTCTTTTAAATTTTTAAATTTTTTATTTTATTTTTTTTTAAAGACAGGGTTTCACCATGTTGATCAGGCTGGTCTTGAACTCCTGACTTCAGGTGATCCACCTGCCTTGGCCTCCAAAGTACTTGGATTACAGGCATGAGCCACCACGCCCGGCTTTTTTCTTTTCTTTTCTTTTTTTGAGACAGAGTTTTCTTCTTGTTGCCCAGGCTGGAGTGTAATGCCACAATGTCGGCCACTGCAGCCTCTGCCTCCTGGGTTCAAGCGATTTTCCTGCCTCAGCCTCCCAAGCACAGGCACTCACTGTCACACCCAGCTAATTTTTGTATTTTTAGTAGAGATGGGATTTTGTTATGTTGGCCAGACTGGTGTTGAACTCCTGACCTCAGGTGATCCACCCTCCTTCGCCTCCCCTTGTTCTGGGATTACAGGCATGAGCTACTGCACCTGGCTGAGATTTCAGATAATAATGCTTATCTCAATCTGAAGTGTTCTGAGGGGAAAGCATATGTAATCCTACAAAGAAAGCCCTGAAGTTGCCTTAAGTGCTGAAAAGGAAATATGAAAATTTGGTAGTTTAAACATTTCGTGTTAAAAACTACTTTAGTTTGAACTAAAATGAGATCCTAAGAAAAATGTCATTGTGTATGTATGTATTTATTTATTTAAGACAGGGTCTCATTCTGTCACCCAGGCTGGAGAAGTGCAGTGGTGTGATCATAGCTCAACTGCAGCCTCTACCTCCCTGAGCTCAAGGGATCCTCCCACTTCTGCCTCCCAAGTAGCTAGGACTACAGACACCCAGACACTCACCCATCACTCCTGGCTAATTAATTTTTTCTTTTTTGGTAGAGATGGGGTTTCACCATGTTGCCCAGGCTGGCCTCAAACTCTTGAGCTCAAGTGATCTGCCTGCTTTGGCCTCCCGAAGTTCTGGGATTATAAGCGTTAGCCACCATGCCTGGCCAGAAAAACATTATTATTATTATCTTAAAATTTGGATTGTAGGGTTTTGAATATGTGTACAAGAGTATAGGGGACATTGAGAACATAATTTTTGTTTGTAAGAAAAATAAATAATTGTAGACATTTTTAACTGTGGTTAATCAATTGTAACCTTTATGTGCTTAGAAGGAGCAAAGGGAATGTACTGACTAAATCTGTAAACAGCAGAGTTGTACATTGGACACTCAACATCAGTGTCTGGTCCTGATGTGGAGGGGAGAAATGCTACTTTAATGAGTTCAGATAAACTATAAATAGTATACAAAATAGACACACTAGCTGATAAACTGATATGCGTCTCTTCCCCAAGAAGTTTCAGCTTTCAGTCCCATGCCTTCTTTTTGTGTTCTTTGTGGTATATCTGATTCTTTAAGTTTTTTTTTTTTTTTTTTTCTGGGTACATAGTAGGTATATATATTTATGGGTTACATGAGATATTTCGATACAGGCGTGTAATGCATAATAATCACATCATGGAAAATTGCTTATTCATTCCCTCAAGTGTTTATCCTTTGTCTTATAAACAATTCAGTTACACTTTTTTAGTTATTTATAAATGTACAATTAAATTATTGACTATAGTCTCCCTGTTGTGCTACCAAATACTAGGTCTTATTCATTTCATTCTTTCTATTTTTGGGGGAGGTATCCATTAACCATCCCCACATCCCCCATAAACCCCCACCCAACACCACCCTTCCCAGCCTCTGGTAACAATCTTTCTGCTCTCTATCTCTATGAGTTCAGTTGTTTTTCGTTTTTTGATCCCACAAATAAATACGAGCAGATGATATTTGTCTTTCTGTGTCTGGCTTATTTTTCACTTAACATAATGACCTCTATGTTGTTGCAAATGACAAGATCTCATTCTTTTTGTGGCTGAATAGTATTCCATTGTATATAGGTACCGCATTTTCTTTGTCATTCATCTGTTGATGGACAGTGGACACCTAGGTTGCTTCCAAATCTTGGCTATTGTGAATACTGCTGCAGTAAACATGGAAATTCAGCTATCTCTTTGATACACTGATTTCCTTTCTTTTGGGTATGTATCCAGCAATGGGATTACCGGATCATATGGTAACTCTATTTTTAGCTTTTTGAGGAGCCTCCAAACTATTTGCCATAGTGGTTGTACTAATTTACATTCCCATCAACAGTGTATGGGGGTTCCCTTTTCCCCACATCCTTGCCACCATTAGTTATTGCCTGTCTTTTGAATAAAAGCCATTTTAACTGAGGTGAGATGATATCTTATTGTAGTTTTGATTTGCATTTCTCTGCTGATCATTGATATGAGTACCTTTTCATATGCCTGTTTGCCATTGGTGTGTCTTCTTTTGAGAAATGTCTATTCAGATATTTTGCCCATATTTAAATTGAATTATTAGATTTTTTCCCTATAGAGTTGTTTGAGCTTCTTATATATTCTAATTATCTATCCCTTGTCATATGACTAGTTTGGAGTAGTTTGCAAATATTTTCTCCTATTCTGTGGGTTTTCTCTTTACTTTGTTGATTGTTTCCTTTGCTGGGCAAAAGCTCTTTTAACTTGATGGGATCCTATTCAGGATCATATTGTTTAATTTCTCTCTGTTTATAGAGTTTCCAAAATTCCTATTGTGATTGATTTGTAGTTTTATTCCATTGTGGTCAGAGAAGATGCTTGATATTATTTCAAATTTTTTGAATGTTTTAAGACTTATTTTCCGACCTAACATATGGTCTGTCCCTGAGAATGATCCATGTGCTGAGGAGAAAAATGTGCATTCTGCAGCCGTTGGATGAAATGTTCTGTAAATATCTATTAGGTCTCTTTGTTCTGTAGTGCAGATATTTCTTTGTTGAGGTTCTGTCTGGGAGATCTGTCCAATACTGAAAGTGGAATATTGAAATCTCCAAGTATTACTGTATTAGGGTCTGTCTCTCTCTTTAGCTCTAATAATATTTACTTTATATAGCTGGATACTCCAGTGTTGGGTACATATATATTTATAATCATTATGTTCTCTTGATGAATTGATTCCTTTATCATTATATAATAATCTTTGTCTCTTCTTACAGTTTTTGTCTTGCAGCCTATTTTGTTTGATATCAGTATAGCTATTCCTGCTCTTTTTTCATTTCCATTGTGATGGAATGTCTTTTTCCATCCCTTTATTTTTAGTCTGTGTGTGTCTTTACAGGTGAAGTGTGTTTCTTTTAGGCATCAGATTATTGGGTCTTGTTTTTTTATTCATTCAGCTACTCTGTGTCTTTTGACTGAAGGATTTAGTCTATTTACATTCAGTGTTGTTATTGATAAGTAAGGACTTATTCCTGCCATTTTGTTACTTGTTTTCTGGTGATTTGCAGTCTTCCTTTTAATGAGGGTGATTTTTCTCTGATGGTATGCTTTCATTTCTTTCATTTTATTTATTTAATTTTTTGGTACCCATTGTGTGTTTTTCTATTTGCGGTTACTATGAGGCTTGCAAATACTATCTTATAACCCACTATTTTAAACCGATGACAACTTGATACTGATTGCATATACAAACAAACACACAGAAAGAAAACTAACAGAAGCTCTACACTTTAACTTTGTTTCCTGGCTTTTTAATTTTTTGTTGTTTCTCTTTATGTCTTATTGTACCATGTCTTGAAAAGTTGTTGTAGTTATTATTTTTTATTGGTTCATTTAGTCTTTCTGTGTAAGACAAGAGCAGTTTACATACCACAGTTGCAGTGTTATACTATTCTGTGTTTTTTTGTGTGCTTGCTGTTACCAGGAAGTTTTGTACCTTTATATGATTTCTTCTTGCTCATTAACATCCTTTTCTTTCAGATTGAAGAGCTCCCTTTAGTATTTCTTGTAGGCCATGTCTAGTGTTGATGAAATCGCTCAGCTTTTGTTTGTCTGGGAAGGTATTTCTCTTTCATGCTTGAAGGATATTTTCACTGGATATACTATTTTGGAGGAAAAGAGTTTTTTTCCTTCAGCACTTTAAATATGTCATGACACTCCCTCCTGGCCTGTAAGATTTCCACTGAAGGGTCTGCTGCCAGATGTATTGTGTATGTTATTTGTTTCTTTTCTCTTGCTGCTTTTAGAATTCTTTCTTTATCCTTGACGTTTGAGAGTTTGATTATTAAATGGCTTGAGGTAGTCTTCTCTGGATTAAATGGACTTGGGGTTCTATAATCTTCTTGTACTTGAATGTTGATATCTTTCTCTAGGTTTGGAAAGTTCTCTGTTATAATCCCTTTGAATAAACTCTTTACCCCTGTTTCTGTACCTCCTCTTTTAGGCCAGTAATTCATAGATTTACCTTTTTGAAAATGTTTTCTGAATCTTGTAGGAGTTTTTTCTTTTGTGTCATGTGACTGTGTATTTTTAAATAGCCCATCTTTAAGCTCACAAATTCTTCTGCCCGATCAGTTCTGCTGTTGAGACTGATACATTCTTTAGCATGCCAGTTGCATTTTTCAACTCCAGAATTTCTGCTTAATTCTTGTTAATTATTTCAATCCCTTCGTTAAATTTATCTGAAAGAATTCTGAATTCCTTCTATGTTGTCTTGAAATTCTTTGAGTTTCTTCAAAACAACTATTTTGAATTTTTTGTCAGAAAGGTCGTATATCTCTTTTTCTCCAGGATTGGTCTCTGGTGCCTTATTTAGTTTATTTGAGGAGGTTATATATTCCTGGATGGTGTTGAATAGTAGTAGATGTTCTTTGGTGTCTGGGCACTGAAGAGTTGGGTACTTCCTGTAGTATTCACAGTCTGAGCTTGTTTGTGCCTATCCTTCTTGGGAAGGGTTTCCAGGTATTCTAAGGCCAGTAACACTTTGTTTTTTGCAGACTCGTAGAGATACCACCTTGGTGGTCTTGGATAAGGAGAGGAATTATCTGGATCACCAGGCAGAGACTCTTGTTCTTTTCCCTTACTTCCTCCCAGATAAATGGAGTCTCTTTGTCTCTGTGCTAAACCCCCTGGAACTGGGCGGGTGGTGATGCAAGCACTCTGTGGCCACCACCACTCTGATTGCACTGGATCAGACCTGAAGCCAGCCCAGCAGTGGGTCCTGCCCAGAGCCCTTCCCTTCAGGGCAGTAAGCTCCTTCAGGCCCCAGGCATGTCCAGAGACGGTGTCCGAAAGCCAGGGATTGGAGTCAAATACCTTAGTGGTTTACCTGATCTTCTGTTGTACTGCAGATAAGCTAGCACTCACACCATAATATAGAGTCCTTCTCCTTCTTCTCTTTCCTTTCCACAGGTAGAGGGCCCTCTCCCTGTGGCCACCACCACCATTGGTTTAGAGGGATTCTGCCAGGCCACCACCAGTATTCACTTAAAGCCCAAGCGTTCTTCCATCAGCTTGTGGTGAATCCTGCCTGGCCTGGGACTTACCCTTCAGGGCAGTGGGTTCCCCTCTGGCCCAGGGCAGTTATAGAAATGCTGTTCAAAAGTGTAGGCCTGGGCAGGACGCAGTGGCTGCTGCCTGTAATCCCAGCACTTTGGAAGGTCGAGATGGGTGGATTATCTGAGGTTAGGAGTTTGAGACTAGCCTGGCCAACATGACGAAACGCCGTCTCTACTAAAAATACAAAAATTAGCCGGGTGCGGTGATGTGCACCTGTAATCCCAGCTACTTGGGAGGCTGAGGCAGGAGAATTGCTGGAACCCGGGAGCTAGAGGTTGCAATGAGCCGAGATCACACCACTGCACTCCATCCCCAGCAACAGATAGAGACTCTGTCTCAAAAAAAAAAAAAAAAAAAAAAAAATGTGTAGGCCTTGACTTGGGGACCCCAAGAACTTGTTTGTTGCTCTACCTTACTGTGGCTGAGCTGATACCTAAGGTATAAGAAGACAAAGTCCCCTTTACTTTTCTCTCTGCTTTTCTCAAACAAAAGGAATCTTTCACTGTACCCACCACAACTGGGAATGTGCTGGGTCACACCTGAAGCCAGCACATCTCAGAGTCTCATCCAAGGCTCGTGATGCACTCCTTGGGTATTGCTGCTGGTTATTCAGGGCCCAAGGGCTCTTTAGTCAGCAGGTAATGTATCCTGCCAGGACTGGGTTTTTTCCCTTCAAGGCAGTAGGTTCCCTTTTGGCCTAGGGTGGGTCTAGAAATGTTCAGGACCTAGGGCCTGTAATGCGGGCCTCACAACTCTGCCCAGTGCCATATCCTACTGTGGCTGAGCTGGAATCCAAGATGTAAGACAGTCCTCTTTACTCTTTGTTCTTTGCTCCTTAAGCAGAAGAAAGGAGTCACTTCCATTGCAGCTGCCTTGGTTTGGGGGATGGATGACACAAGCACTCCCTTAGCTATGCCAGCTAGTGTCTTCCTAAATCATATGCCACCCTAGTCCACTTACTATAAGCCCAGCCTAGTGCTAGTGCTAGTAGCCTAGGAATTGCAGTCCTTGTGCCCTAGATTGTCTTTTAAGTTTATCTAGGACCCCAGAGTGCTTCAGCTCACAGTGATGAGGCTTGCAGGGAAACTCAGGTTCTGACCACTGGGATAGATGCTTCCTGTCTAGCTAGGGCTGGTCCAAATGCTCCCTCCATGTGCTGGCACTGGCTGAGCCCACCATGGCTTTATTCTCCACTGTGACAGGGCAGCACTGAGTTCAATGTAAAGGCCCCCAGTCACTGTGCCCTCCCTTTCTCAAGTGCATAGGTACTGTCTCCACACCACATGGTTGCTGCAGGAGTGTGAGGGAGGGGTGGCATTGGCGATGCAAGACCATCTTTTCTGCCCTCCTCAATGCCTCTTTTAATGATATGAAGTCAAAACTAGGTACTGTGATTGTTCACCTGATTTTTGGTTCTTGTGACTGTGCTTTTCTGTGTGAGTATAGTTAAAATTCGGTGTTCTAGCGGGGGAGCCAATGCTGTAGGCTTGTTCTAGCAGGGGTACCAATGCTGTTCCACCATCTACCTGCCCCCATAATCTGATTCTTACCTGGAAATTCTTACAGTTAAATATCTCCTGTCCAGATTCCTTGCAGGATTCTATAGGGAAGATCACTTATCTTTATCATACAACCTTTCACTCTTAATGTTATAATTCTCATTTACCTCTCTACGAATGAATAGTGTATAGCTCTGTGACTTCAGACAAGTTATTTAATCTCGCTGTGTTTCTTTGCTGTTAAATATAAACTGAGTTGTTTTGAGGATTAAATGAGATAATTTCTAGCACAGAGTAAGGACTTAGTAAATAATAGCAGTTACTATTATCTCTCTTCAGCCAGGCTGAGGTCTTAGAGGGCAGTGCCCTCATAGTGTTCTTTGTATCTTCTGTAAGTACTTACCTGAGATGTCCCAGAAATAGTAAAAAATGTTTAATTTTGTTTCCTGATTTCTTGAGTCTTGCTGGTATGTATAAGATAGAATTTTTTACACTGGGCTTCTTTGGACAAGTTTCCTAAGAGGTGCTTTTTTGTAGTTCAGAAACATTGGATTCAAATTCCATTTGTAAGTTTTAACTATTTTAACAGCAAAAATCTGTGAACTTAAATGTTATAAAATAGAATTTTAAGTAATAAAGATTATCAGTGTCTTTATAGTTGTTCATGCCTATAATTCCAGCATTTTGGGAGGCTAAGGTGGGAGGATCACTTGAGGCCAGGAGTTTGAGACCAGCCTGGGCAACATAGTGAGACCTCGTCTCTACAAAAAGACTTTTTTTAAATTAGCCAGGTGTGGTTGTGTACACAACCAGAGGAACAGATCAAGACTCTATCTCAATTAAAAAAAAAAAAAAGACTCTCATTGTATTAACATCTGCTAAATTAATTCATTTTTATGCTTTTCCTATCATCTTTGTAAATTGAAGGTGATGCTGATATTTTTTTTTTTTTTTTTTTTTGAGACGGAGTTTAGCTCTTGTTACCCAGGCTGGAGTGCAATGGCGCGATCTCGGCTCACCGCAACCTCCGCCTCCTGGGTTCAAGCAATTCTCCTGCCTCAGCCTCCTGAGTAGCTGGGACTATAGGCACGTGCCACCATGCCCAGCTAATTTTTGTATCTTTAGTAGAGACGGGGTTTCACCATGTTGACCAGGGTGGTCTCGATCTCTTGACCTCGTGATCCACCCGCCTCGGCCTCCCAAAGTGCTGGGATTACAAGCGTGAGCCACCGCACCCGGCCTGATGATGCTGATATTAAAGGGTAAACTGTTAAAAAAAAACTGCAAAACAAGAACTTGTTGCCATTTGCAAATATTTCTCTCCGTAAATTTTAATCGTGTGAATTTTAAAAATACAAAAATAAATAGAATAAGATACAGGAATGCAACTGACACATAACCCCTGCTTTCATTGATTTGCATTACTCAGATGAGGCTTATTGTTGCCATTGATTGATTTTTATAATAAATTCATTCTACAAATTTAAATAAAAATATACCTGTTCTAATTAAATGTAGACTTACCTTTGGAAAGAGCAGACATTGATTAGTAACTTGCTTGTTTTTATGTATTTCTTTGCTAAGCATTTATTATACTATTGTTATGTAATAGGTATTAGACTCTAAGCTAACAATATAGGTTTGACAGGCTACAGCTGACAGCCTTTGGTTAAACACAGACTCATTATGTTTCCACAGAATTGTGCATTTAGAAGAATACTTTATTGCTTTAAGAATCTTTAGAAACACTGACTTGTAAAGTATCCTATGTCTCTGAGTCAGCCGACTCCCATCTTTTGCTTTTGCAGGGGTCCTGCTGGAGTAAGAGCCCAAGCCCTGGACAGAGATGGAAATCTGGTAGAAGATTTTGTATTTGATGGAGGAGTTGGGGATATTGGAAATCGCATTCTTCATGTGAGAAATGCACCTTCCCCTGCTGCTACTTCTTCCATCGCAATTTCTGGAATGATTGCAGATGAAGTGCAACAAAGATTTGAATTGTAAATAATGAAAGGAGCTAGGTATGCACTAAAATCTCCATGTCAGCAACAAGAATGTACTAATTTCATTCTTTAATATAAAATATGATTTTTAAAATTCATTTTTATGTGGAAGATAACCACTGAATTGTTAAAATGATGTAACATAGAAATAATAATTTTCTACAAAAATTAGCCGGGCATAGTGGTACATGCCTGTAATCCCAACTATGGAGGCTGAGGCAGGAGAATCACTTGAACCAAGAAGGTGGAGGTTGCAGTGAGCTGAGAGTCAGCCATGGCATTACAGCCTGGGTGACAGAGCAAGAAAATAATAATAATAATTTTTTAAATGTTAGGCTGGGGGCTGGGGCTCACGCCTTCAATTGCCAGCATTTTGGGAGGCCAAGGCAGGCCAATTGTAGCCCAGGAGTTTGAGACCAGCTTGGGCTACATGGTGAAACCTTGTCTCTACAAAAAATTAGCTGGGTGTAGTGCCTATAGTTCCAGACACTCAGTAGGCTGAGGTGAGAGGATCACTTGAGCCCAGGAGATCCAGGCTGCAGTGAGCTGTGGTCATGCCACTGCATTCCAGGCTGGATGATAGAGCAAGACCTTGTCCAAAAAAATTCCAGCCTGGGCAACATGGCGAATGAAACCCCATCTCTACAAAAAATAAAAAAATTAGCTGGGCATGATTGGTGTGTGCCTGTGGTCCCAGCTACTTGGGGACTGTGGCAGGAGAATTGCTTGAGCCTGGGAGGTCAAGGCTACAGTGTGCCATGTTCGTGCCACTGCACCACAGCCTGGGCAACAAAGTGAGTCCATGTCTCAAAAATAAAAATAACAAAAATAAATTCCATGCCATGGTGTGATCTCGGCTCACTGCAGCCTCTGCCTCCGGGGTTCAAGTGATTCTCCTGCCTCAGCCTCCCAAGTAGCTGTGATTACAGGCACCCACCACGATGCCTGGCTAATTTTTTGTATTTTTAGTAGAGACGGGGTTTCACCATGTTGGCCAGGATGGTCTCGAACTCCTGAAGGCAAGTGATCCACCTGCCTTGGCCTCCCAAAGTGCTGGGATTACAGGTGTGAGCCACCTCACCAACCCTGATCTCTGACTGTGTTAATGACCTGTCCTTTCCAACCATGACCTAGAGAAGATTTGACTTTTTTAAAAATTGTAAGAGGGCCAGGCGCGGTGGCTCGTGCCTGTAATCCCAGCACTTTGGGAGGCTGAGGCAGGTGGATCACAAGGTCAGGAGTTCAAGACCAGCCTGGCGAAGATGGTGAAACCCTGTCTCTACTGAAAAAATACAAAAATTAGCTGGGCATGGTGGCACACACCTGTAAGCCCAGCTACTCAGGAAGCTGAGGCAGGAGAATTGCTTGAACCTGGGAGGCAGAGGTTGCAGTGAGCCGAGATTGTGCCACTGCACTTCCACCTGGGCGACAGAGCGAGACTCTGTCTCAAAAGAAAAATTTACAGAAAGATGGCATAAAAGTGGGTTATTTTCTTAAATCATTTTTTCAGCGTTATACTATCTAAACTTGTTTGGTCTCTTCTAGGCAAGAAAATATATTGTAGGTTGCAAACATTCTTTTAATTTTGAAGAGTCATAAAACTCACATTATTTAGAGAAACAGTATTTGTATTTGGAAATTAAAAATTCATGATTTCAAGAAAATATACAAAATCTACATTTTTGAGTAGTTTGAATAAGATTCTTATATAATATTTATAGGAAATAACAAAACAGACTCAAAACCTTTATTATTTCCAGTCTCTTTGTAACTGATGTGGTATGGTATCATCATTACATCTGAACAGCAGTACACTGAGTGGTTATCCTGTTCTTCAGTCTCTGTGGCTGAGAACTTAGAAGAGAGAGGTTTTTATGAGAGCAGTTTAGAATCCTGACACTGATGTGTAGAACTCTGTAATTTTAAAAAGATATTTATCTATTGTATCTCTGATCTTTAGTCACACTAAGGCTCTCAAAATATTGGCCAAGATTGCTAATGATTCATACCTACTTGGTTTTTCAGGGCTCCTATAAACTTGTATAAAGGTATTTTTCCATTTTTGATAAATATTTAACTTTGAGGCATTCACTTTTGTAAACCGCGAAAGTGCCTTACATTCATGTTTACCTCATGAGCATTTCAAGTTGATTCCCAGTGCTGTACTATATCCTGTGTATATGTGTTGTGTGGTATCTGTTGAAATGATTCTTAGAATTTAGAAAGTTAGAAAATAGAAACGTAAATGAAAATGTGGCGACCTGACTGCAGAACTATGAGTACTGAACCACTTTTAGGTGAGGCATTTTCATCCATTCTCTCTCATTTGCTCTCTCAGGATTCATCTTCTACTCTGTCGTCTTTACTCTTAGCTCTCCAAAGCTGTATGATGAATGGGTGAGAAGGATGTGCATTTTGGTTGATAGGAAAAATGTTTCTGTTTTCTTCCTTTCCCCTTCACTTCAAGCATTGGTGATTACATTGATTGAGCTACCTCATCCATTAACTTGAAAGGCTACACATCATCAGCTCCTGTTCAAGAAGTAGCACATCCCAGGTAAACAGAATAGGCTATTATTCAACACTTGGGATGAGCATCTAAAGCATTTAGATATCATTGACAGAAGAAACAAGCCCTAATGTGTCTTTGTAACAGCTGATTCCCGCAAGAAATGCAAACACAGGATATTTTTCTGTTCTATTACAAGATTACTAAGAGGTGGAAAATATTATTCTCTATTTCATCAATAGTACAATTGCATACACACTAAGTTGTAATTACTGGAATTACAAAAAAAGATTGTCCTATTTGAAGCAATCCTCAATCCATTTGAGTCTATACAATACCCCGAAAAATAAAAGTGAAAAATTTGTTCAAAGTGTTTTGAATATGTAGGTTATTCTGTTTATAAAACATTTCATATGTATGTCAGTAGGGTTTTGTTGTTTAATACTGATACAATATTTAAAATCTTTATGTATTTCTGACAGAATAAATGTATATAAATGTTTAAAATATTTTAATGAGCCTTCGTGTTGTAGAGAACATATTTTGTAGTTCCATAAAAACTTCATGCAAATAAATTTTTTATATGTAAAACATAAACTGTTTGCTTTATATAGCAGCCAATCTTTTTAAAAAACTCATTTCTGTGTTAGTAGATAATGTAAAATGATGTTGAGTAGTTTACATTTTGGGTAAAAAGTGGAGCATTTTAGGTTTTAACTTCAGAGTGTTTGTGAGGAACCAGCAGGTATATTTTTGGTGTTTCATGTTAACATAGGTTAACTCTTTTATCCATATGTATATATGTATATCAAAGTCCTTCCCTTGATCCTGTCAGTCTTAGCACTGTTTGGGGAGTTGCCTCTACTGTTGGCAGAATTCCACTTTTCCTGAGGTCATTTGAAATCTACCTGGTAGCCTGTGGGATAACCTTCACTCTTAGAACTTTCTTCAAGGGATGGTGGTGAGAGTGGGGTATACTGCCAGGCCTTCACCCGTGGGAGTTTGTAGGGCCTGCTTTTGGAGGCAGTCCAACCCTGATGGCTGTGCCTATGAGCTGTCCCTGTAAACACAGAAGACATGGTGTCTATATTGTTTAAGGACTGGCTCTGCCCTCCTGTGCCCTTGATCTGTGTCTAGACTTCTTGGTCAGAGGTTTCCTCATCTTTCTGCGCATACACTATTATCTAAGATCTTGTAAACATTTTTGAGTTGTAATCCTAAAGTCAGTTACTAAGCTTTTCTAATACACTCAAAGGGAGATTTTGAAATATCTTCATCAATGCTTAGGATCGAAGGACAGGGTGAAGTGGTTGGGAATGCAAAAGCTCCCTGGAGATGTTTTCAAATAGTTTATACTCATTAAAGAGTTTAAGAATGGAAACACACCCTGAAGCCCTGAAGGGAGTAACAATGTTGATACCAACCAACTTCACTCTTCTGGCCTCAAATCCTAGAAAGTATTGTGGTTTTTTTAGATTGTTGTTGTTAATTGATATTATATTTTGCTTATGGGAAGGGTCTCACATTAAAGTTATATATTTATATATATGTATATGTGTGTGTGTGTGTGTGTGTGTGTATATATATATATATATTTTTTTTTTTTTGACATGGAGTCTTGCTGTGTTGCCCAGGCTGGAGCGCAATGGCCAGATCTCGGCTCACTGCAACCTCCGCCTCCCAGGTCTAAGCAATTCTCCTTCGTCAACCTCCCAAGTAGCTGGGATTACAGGCACTTGCCACCACGCCCGGCTAATTTTTGTATTTTTAGTAGAGACGGGTTTTACCATGTTGATCAGGCTGGTCTCGAACTCCAGACCTCGTTAACTGCCCCCCTCAGCTTCCCAAAGGTCTGGGATTACAGGTGTGAACCACCGCGCCCAGCCTAAAGTTATATTGTTTCTTTTGCCCCTGGGATAAAATGAGAAATTTACCTTTTAGATATGGCAGAAGATGGCAGGTCTTGGGTTGCTCAGGAAGCCCAACTTTGAATATTAGGAAAGACCTGAGGGACAGTGATAACAAAGGGACCTCTCTCACTAGAGAACCTTGAATTTCAGCCAACTTTTGCTTAAAACTATCTTTAGAAAAAACTTTTTGTTGCTCTGAAGCAGAATGAAATGGCTACAACAGTGGTTGTTTCTTTTATGCCTTTCTTTCTCCTTCCTTTCCTTTCCTCTTTTCCTTTTCTTCTCTTTCTCTCTCGTCTCTGTCTCTCGGAATCTCACTCTGTTCAGCCTCTGCCTCCTGTGTTCAAAGTAATTCTCCTGCCTCAGCCTCCCACGTACCACCATGCCCGGCTCATTTTTGGTATTTTACCATTTTGGCCAGGCTGGTCTTGAACTCCTGACTCAAGGGATCCACCTGTCTTGGCCTCCCAAAATGCTGGGATTATAGGCATGAGCCACTGCGCCCAGACTTTCTTATATCCTTGGTCAATCATTCCAGCTGGGACCTGTGGAAAATTCTGATTTTCTGGATCCTTCTGAATACTCACAATCAAGCATGTTGATTATGTTACAGGTCAATAGGAAAAGGTTGTCTTTTGACATCCAAGTTTGTGCTTTGAAATTTAGGAATATAAAAATGCTTTTTGCTTCTGCTTTGCATGTTAGAATTTTGTGGTTGGTAGTGAATTTTTGAATATACTTTTATTTTTGAATTTTCTCCAGAATTACTCAGTAAGTTTTCTGGAATTAAAGAAAAAGCCTAATGTTAAATGTTATTTTAAAAGGGTTGATTGTGACAGTGAGGATTTCAAGGTTTTACCAGCATTTCTAATTGAGAGAATAGTAGTTTCCCATGGAAGGAAACTTCCTATGGAAGTTATATAATGATGGCATTTATTCTAATAGTGGATATGGTAGGTGAGAACCACAGGGTTGAAGGGAATCTGGAGGGTCATTCCAGGCTACTGAGCCTTGAGAAATCACATCAGTGGATAACACTAAAGAATCACACTTTTTCTAAGTACAGAGTAAATGATTATATACTTGGGTCAAAAAACTGAAGTTTGGTTATCAGTGAAAATGGGAATCACAGAACAAAACCACTTTGTTGTGGGTTAGTGATATAAACTAACACAGTAGTATAAACCTACCCCAGAGGGAGGAGGTTTGCTTTGTTCAGTTTACTATTTTGAGTTCATTTGGCAGAGAATAGAATCCATTCTAGCTAAACAAAAATAAATTTGTTTTGGGCTATGTGGTGACTTGTGCCTGTAATACCAGCACTTTGGGAAGCTGAGGCAGGAGGACTGCTTAAGGCCCAAAGTGTGAGACAAGCCTGGGCAGCATGGCAAGACCCTCTCTCTACAAAAACAAAAAATTAGCCAAGTGTGGTGGCATATGGCTGTAGTCCTAGCTATCTAAAAGGCTGAGACAGGGATCCATGAGCCCAAGAGTTCAAGGCTGTAGGGAGCTATGATTGCACCACTGCACTCCAGCCTGGGTAACAGTGAGACTCTGTCTAAAAGTAATAATACACTGGGCATGGTGGCTCATGCCTGTAATTCCAACACTTTGGGAGGCCAAAGTGGGTGGATCACGAGGTCAGGAGTTCAAGACCAGCTTGGCCAACGTGATGAAACCCTGTCTCTATTAAAAATACTAAAAATTAGCCAGGCGTGGTGGCAGGTGCCTGTAATCCCAGCTACCCAGGAGGCTGAGGTAGAAGACTCACTTGAACCCAGGAGGTGGAGGTTGCAGTGAGGCGAGACGGTGCCACAGCACTCCAGCCTGGGAAAAAGAGGGAGACTCCATCTCAAAAAAAAAAAAAAGTAGTAATAATAATACGTTCATTTAGAGCATACAGAATCATTGGAAGGCTAATGAAGTAGATTACGGTTGAGCTTTCAGGAACAAGTCTCAAAGCCACACCACAGAACCAGGTCACTAAAAGAGTAATTTCAAAACAACTATGATCCATAGAGAACTAACACAGTAAGTCTAGCCATTGCTGCTGCCACATAAAACTAGTGACTGAATGGTGCTTGCTAACAGAAATATCAAGTTGAAGCTTCCAACTCATTTCTGCCTTCTATATCTCACTCGAGTGTATCTGATAGGCCCAACCTAAATCATATCCAGAACCCTGGCTGCAAGGGAATTTCGGCTTTTAGCTTTCTAGTCTCTGGGTTACTAGGAGGGTAGAATGTATTACTATATTGCCTGCCATATACTGTATCTGTGACACTTAATAATTAGGCACAAATAGTAAATAACCTAAGCAAATCACTATAATTTTTAACACTTTTGGGCAAACAAAGTTTTTCTTTTAATTTCCCTATTCTGTAATTGGAATCTAGATACATATTTGATTGTTGACAAACAGACCCCTGGCTGGGAGCTGTACTGAACAGATTATGAATACAGTCATTGTTGACAGCTCAGCTTTATAACTGTCAGGAATTTGAAGGATTCTATAGTGATAACATAAATATAAAAAATTTGAATGATGCTTTTTTCCCTTTTACCTTTATTATAAGAGATGGGTTTTGGAACAGCTACTTCCCTCATTTGCAAACAATGACTTTCTACCTGGTGGTGGTGGCAATATTAGATAACCTCAGTGGCATCTTTATACCCTGGAGAACCAGAAAACACTTTTTTTTTTTTTTCAAAAGGTTGTATGTAACATACAAACATACAATGCCTTCTTTTTGTGGAGGCGGGGAGCATACTAAATCAATCTTTTGGAATTTCATACAAAATTGTAGTTCCTCTTGGGAAGACTTTTTTTTTTTTTTGAAACAGAGTATCGTTCTGTCACCCAGACTAGAGTGCAGTGGTGCAATCTCGGCTCACTGCAACCTCCACCTCTCGGATTCAAGCAATTCTCCTGCCACAGCCTCCCTAGTAGCTGGGATTACAGGTGTGCGCCACCATACCCAGCTAATTTTTGTATTTTCAGTAGAGACGGGGTTTCACCATGTTGGCCAGGATGGTCTCAAACTTCCAACCTTAGATGATCTGCCTGCCTCGGCCTCCCAAAGTGCTGGAATTACAGGCATGAGCCACCATGGCTGGCCAGGAAGACATTTTAGGTATGCTATCTCTTACAGGGGGTTGAACATGAGCCTCCCATAAGGGTCAGTGGACAAAGGCCAGTCTGAGGGCCTGCTTCAACTTCTTTTAGGCGGGTGGCTGTGAGAGGACTGAGCTAGCTATGGCAGTAACCCATGAAAGTGAGTGATAACAATATTGATTATTTCCTGTGGCATTGCTTTACTTTGCTATTGACTGGTAGCCCTTGTAGCTTTAAATAAATTGAGGAAGTATGAGAGAGTAAATGGGAGAAATGTTTAGTAAGTCCATCTTGAAAATGTTAAGTGGGAGAATATTAGTGGTAAATTTCTGTCTTTTAAAATTTAAATTGTGCTTGGATCATTCAAATTTTCCATCAAAAGCCTTTCTAAACTTAAAAAAACGGAAAGGCCGGTGTAATGGTTCATGCCTGTAATCCCAGCACACTGGAAGGCTGAAGCAGGATGATTGCTTAAGACCAAGAGTTCAAGACCAGCCTGGGCAACAGAGCAAGACCCCCATCTCTTAAAAAAAAATTAAAAATTACAAAATAAATTAGCTGGGCATGGTGGTGCATACTTGTTGAGCCTAGGAGTTCAAGGCTGGAGGGAGCCACTATGATCATGCCACTGCTTTCCAGCCTGGATGACAGAGCAAGACCCTGTCTTTACAAAAAAAAAAAAAAAAAAAAAAAAAAAAGTTAATTTACAAAGGGAAGCAAAATTACATCTATCAAATTATTGGCTGGGCGTGGTGGCTCTTGCCTGTAATCCCGGCACGTTGGGAGATTGAGGTGGGCAGATCACCTGAGATCAGGAGTTGGAGACCAGCCTGGCCAACATGGCTAAACACTATCTCTACTAAAAATACAAAAATTAGCCAGATGTGGTGGTGGGCGTCTGTAATCCTAGCTACCTGGAGGCTGAGGCACAAGAATTTCTTGAATCTGGGAGGCAGAGGTTGCAGTGAGCCGAGATGGGTTCATGTGGTTGCAAATTCAAAATTCACAATAAGGAGTCTTGGGCAAAATGACTCATGCCTACAATCTTACTACTTTGGTAGGCCAAGGAGGGAGGCTCTCTTGAGCCCAGGTGTTTGAGATCAGCCTGGGCTACATAGCAAGACCCCTGTCTCAACAACAACAAAAGTCACAAAAAGGTACACAATGAAAAATCTCCCTTTCATCTCCAGCCACCCAGTTTTCATCCTTGTGGCAACAAAAATCTTTGTAGCCTTGCTGATATGGTTTGGCTGTGTCCCCACCCAAATCTCATCTTGAATTGTAGTTCCTATTATCCCCATGTTCATGGGAGGGACCCAGTGGGATGTAATTGAATCATGGGGGCAATTACTCCCATGTTGCAGTTCTCATGATAGTTCTCACAAAATCTGATGGTTTTATAAGGGGCTTTTCCCACTTCTGCTTGGCACTTCTCCTTGCTGCCGCTATGTTTGCTTCCCTTTCTGCCATGATTGTCAGTTTCCTGAGGCCTCCCAAGCCCTGTGGAACTGTGAGTCATTTAAACCTCTTTCCTTTATAAATTACAAAGTATTGGATATGTCTTTATTAGTAGCATGAGAACAGACCAATACAGTAAATGCAGATAAATTATTTGAGTCAGATGCTTATACAATCAAATACTGCATTTTTGTTTTGGTTTGGTTTGGGTTGTTTTTTGTGAGACAGTCTCACACTGTTGCCCAGGCTGGAGTGAAGTGGCACAATCTCAGCTCACTGCAATCCTGCCTCCCAGGTTCAAACAATCCTCCTGCCTCAGTCCCCCTAGTAACCAGGATTACAGGCATGCACCACCATACCTGGCTAATTTTTGTACTTTTAGTAGAGACGGGGTTTAACCATGTTGGCCAGGCTGGTCTCGAACTCCTGATGTCAAGTGATCCACCTGCCTCAGCCTCCCACAGTGCTGGGATTACAGGTGTAAGCCACTGCACCTGGCCTGCATTTTTTTTTTTTTAATGTAAGTGGCACCATACTGTCAGTACTATAGATCCTGTACTTTTCACTTTGCAGCATATCTTGGATAATGTTCCACAGAGGTCTGGTTATTTTTAAATAACTTTATAGGTTCCACTGTATGGATTTACTATTATTTATTGAACTAATCCCCTATTCCTACTGATGATTATTTAAATTGTTTATTTCTAGGGCATTTTTTGTTTTGTTTTACTTTGGCTGTAATAAACAACACTGTAATGAATAACCTTATCTCTAAGTGACTTCATATAAGAGCAAGTATAACTACAGGACCTATTCCTAGAATTTGCTAGGTCAAAGGGAAACTTTGATATTATCTAGTTGCCCTTGACAGAAGTTGAAACAATTTACAGTCCTAATACACTTACAATATGTTAGAGTGCTTGTTTCCCCATATCTTCGCCGTCATAGTGTGTAATCAAACTTTTTCATCTGTGCAATTCTAGTAGGTGAAAAATGGTAACAGTATAACCCCAAAAAGAGGACTTTTTTTTCTCCACATTCTCACCAGCATTTGTTATTACCTGTCATTTGGATATGGGCCATTTTAACTGGGGTGAGATGATATCTCATTGTAGTTTTGATTTGCATTTCTCTAATGATCAATGATGTTGAGCATCTTTTCATATCCTAATTGCCATTTGTATGTCTATGTCTTTTTTTGTTTGTTTTAAATTTTTTTTAAGTTTTTTTTTTTTTTTTTCTTAATAGAGATGAGATCTCACTATGTTACCCAGGCTGGTCTTCAATTCCTGGACTCAAGGGATCCTCCTGCCTCAGCCTCCCAAAGTATTGAGATTACAGATGTGAGCCACTGTGCCTAGCCCCTTTGTTTTTCTTACTGAATTTGTCTTTTAATTTGTAGGGGCTCTTTTATACTTTGCTGAAAGTAACTACAAAAATGAGTTGCACCAGCTTGGGCAACATGGTGAGACCCTGTCTCTACCAAAAATACAAAAAACTAGCCAGGCATGGTGGTACATGCCTATGATTCTAGCTACTCAGGAGGCTGAAATGGGAGGATCACTTGAGCCCAGGAGGCAGAGGTTGCAGTGACCCAAGATTATGCCACTGCACTCCAGCCTGAGCGACAGTAAGACCCCATCTTAAACAAACAAACAAACAAAAATGAGTTGCAGATATTTTTTCCAGTTTGTCATTTTCCTTTTGGCTTACCTGGTGGTGACTTTTTGCCATACTTTTTTTTTTTTTTTTAAGAGACAAGGTTTCACTGTGTTGGCTAGGCTAGTCTTCAGCTCCTGGCCTCAAGCTATTATTCTACCTCAGCCACTGGAGTTGTTGAGATTACAGGCATGAGCTACCATGCCCGGCTTATACATTTATAGAAATTGAATTTATCAGTCTTTTAGATCTTGTGTCATAGTGAAAATGTCTTTTCTGTTCTGAGGTTATAAATGAATTACTGTATAGTTTTACTGTTTACAGTTAAACCTTTTTTTTTTTTTTTTGAGACAGAGTCTTGCTCTGTTGCCAGGCTGGAGTGCAGTGGCGCGATCTTGGCTCACTGCAATCTCCGCCTCCCGGGTTCAAGCAATTCTCCTGCCTCAGCCTCCCGGGTAGCTGGGACTACAGGCACACGCCACCACGCCAAGCTAATTTTTTTGTATTTTTAGTAGAGACGGGGGTTCACCATGTTGGCCAGGATGGTCTTGATCTCTTGACCTTGTGATCCACCTGCCTCGGCCTCCCAAAGTGCTGGGATTACAGGCTTGAGCCACCGCGCCCGGCCATTTAAACCTTTTACATATCTGGAGTTTGTGCTAGTGTAGTGTATAAGGTATGGAGCCAAGATTTTTTCTAGATGGCCCATTTGTCTGAATGGGAAACTTTTTACTGCTGTCATTCTTGGACTATCCTCTACATGCACGTGGATCACATTTCTGTTTGCTCAGCCGAGAGATCACAACTCAGATGCCTGTAGAGACTAGGCAAGTTACATAAAAGGGTGAAGAGTGCCAGGTGGGAAGTATAGCCAACTGGAAATGGATAGCATACTTTTATAAAGAGGGCAGCCACTACCCAGTGTCTGTGGATTACTCTCTTGCACGAATGCAGTAGGGCCCAGTGTTGCCAGGTCTTTGTCAAGAGAAGCTGAAAATACAGATTTTTATATGAAGACTCTTGATTTTAAAATGTTAACAATTAAATCTAAATACAGCCTTAGCTAAACAAAATATGTCTTCAGGCCTGATTTGGCCCACAAAAGCCTTCTGATATTCCTGGCCAAGAATGAGATTTCTATCAACTTTACTCTCCTATGAGTAAAGAGAACATACATGGTCTAGTAGTTTGACAGCATAGTAGTTTATAGCTGGAGTCTGGGAAGAGGAAAGTATGGAACCTCTATATAAGCCAAAGTCTTTGCTCTCACAGACTGAAACGTTAATGGCAGAAATACAAGCATTTTACCATCCCACCTTTTATCCCAAGTACATGAGAATGGATATGGCCATTTATTAGAGGACATTCTTGGATACTTGCATTAGAAAAATAATCTTGTTTTCCAACTCTGCCATTCTGATTTTGCCCAAATGACAAAGTGGTGCATGTTTTGGGGAGAATAATTGCTCAGCTACTGATCCTGGAACTGAATTGTAGTACCAACTTATTTTTTGTACCCTGTCTTTTCTGTTTCTCACTGCTGGTGGCTAGGGACAGGGAGTAAAATATCTTCTTTACAACTGTTAAAAGTAATGTGCTCAGCACCTTTAAATGGGTTGAAATTTATGCTAATGATAAAGTTGCCAGAGCCTATGCCTCTTTGAATTGAAAAGCTTGTCAGGATCTTTTCGGGGTTGCTAATGAGTGGGTCGCAGAGGCCCATCCAGGTTTTGTAGGGCCTGAAGCCTACACAATTTGAATGACACGATAGAGAAAATAAATATCTTTCGAAAGTTTTGTAAAACGGTATGATTTTGTGAACGCCAGGGGCCCGTGCAAGTGAAGGACCTTTCAATTAAAGCTTGATCAACGTCACTGTCATTTGCCCCTTCTGACCCCCTACCACCGGGCTAAGGGCTTTCGACACCTCATCTCTCGGTCCCCACACCATCACCCTGAGAAATAGTTACTATCTCCTATATCTCCTAACGATAAACTATGTATAGTATATACTTTGTATAAAACACGGTACTCATAAAAACAAGCCACGTAGAGCACAAATACGTTAAATATCCTGTCCAGCCCGAACGCCCCTTTCTCTCCGCATCCCTATACGATCTCCCGCGACGGTACTGCTGGGGCTCGAGGCGCAACAAGGGTGGTACAGAGTATGGATTGTCTTGAGCAGGTCGAGACGAGGGAGGATATGTGTAAAATGCAGTCAAACTGGAGAGTCTGGAGCGGCCCCTCGCACAGTCCCGGGAGATGCGGACTCCCCTGGGGCCCCAGGCCCCGCACCCCCGCGCCGGGCTGGCTGGCGCCTCTGCCCGCTTCGCGGCGCGCATGCTCCATGTGGGGCCTCTCCGGCTACTCGGAAAAATGAGCGCCTGGCCGAGGGGGCGGGCCGAGCCTCGGCTGCTGGGACCCGGAGCTCGGCAGCGTCCCGGAGGCACTCTGCGCGGTTGCTAAAGAGGCGGCAGCGGCGGCCGGCGGTGTGCGCGCCATAGTGAGGCTCGCTCGCCCGACGCGCACTCCGGGTCGGTCCCCAGAGCCCTGTGGAGGTGACTCGAGCGGGCCGGGCGGGTGGCGCTGTCGGCTGGGAGGGCGGGGGGAAGGCGATGAGGAGACTAGCCGCCGCAGCCGCAGCTGCTCACCGCCCTCTGAGGCCGTAGCGGGAGTCGGGGCGGGGCTGGGCCAGCTGTACCCCCGCCGGGCCGCGAACCCAGACAAAGGAGGAGGAGCCGCCCCAGAAGCGGGCCAGCGCCGCCGGGAAAGGAGGTCGCCGCCGGGGGTCGCCCGGGCTCGCGGGTCGCCGCGCTTCCTCTGCGGGCACTGCGGGAGGCGAGGGCCGCCCCGGCGAAGGAAGCCGACCCCAGGGTCTCCGCCCGCCCGCCGGCGCCGCCTCCGAGCCGCCTCGGCCGTAGCCGCGGCCCGGGCGGGAGGCGGCGGCCGCCGGCGAGGCTTGGCGGCCCGCGCCCTGCCTGTCAGGCCACCGGCCCGGCCCGCGGGCTGCCCCCGATGCGGAGGCGCTGTCGCCGGGGCCATGCAGCAGGCGCCGCAGCCTTACGAGTTCTTCAGCGAGGAGAACAGTCCGAAATGGCGGGGACTGTTGGTTTCGGCCCTGAGGAAGGTCAGTGCTGGGGCCGGGGCGGCCGGCGGGTGGGGGGCCGGGCCCGCTGTCTCCCCGAGCTTCTAACGGGGGAGCAGCTCGTCCCTCCCACAGGGCTGGAGTCCCCGGGGCCGAGCCGTTTCTCGTTGGCTGGCGATGGGGGGCTCACAGTTGCCTGTTGCATTTTGAAGGACGTTTCTCAAGTTTTTTTTTTTTTTTTTTTTTTTGCCTGGTCCCGGAAGGAAGGTTTTGTTATGATCATAAAACTGGATTTCATGTTGCAGTCATTTCGTCAGGCAACTTCCGCCGTTGACCAATTTGTTGTCCTCCGGCTGGAATCGGGCAAGAGAAAGTGCTGCTGGTATTTAGACAGTTTCTAAAACAAAAGCACATTTTCAGGCCGAGTAATTACTTTTAATTAAGTTCTTTGGGAGTGTTCCCCCTAGGCGATTTGCTTGTCAAGGGTATCCACTTATGAGGCAATGGTATTTTTGTAGTATGAATGTTTCACATGTGTGAAATGTCAGCGAGTCATAATATTCTTATTCATTTTACAGTTCTCGAGGTAAATTTAAAGCACCTTCCCACTTCCTGCAAAAGGGGTCTTACCTGTTTACAAGAGACTACCCTTAGGAGATTTGGTCAGTGTCTTCACGACCAAATTGCGATTTAGGACTTGACATCATTTTAAGGAACAAAAAAGGGGCAACTCTTGCAAATCAGTCTTTCATGTTTGGGTGCATTGCTAGGGTGCATCTCTCCTGTAGATGGTGACGATCTTCCTCTGTGAATTTAAGTAATAACAATACATCATTTTTATAATCAATCATTTTGTAAGATCAAGACATTTAAAGACTAAATTGGTACGCGATCAGCTATTTGCCTGCTGAGCAGAGGCTTTCTTTGCCTTTGCTTCAGACTTAATCCCTTCTGCCTTTTGTGCAAAATAACCAAGAATACATTTTAAAATAATAAAGAAAAAATAAAGATTAATTTAAAAGACTACACTTGGAAAATATATCCTCATTCAATTTCTGTAAATGAAAGGAAGTTGTGTATTTTAAAGGTAAAGACATTTTCCTCATGCATTGAGAGTTGCAGATTTTCCATTATTTTCATAATTCTTACCAGGAGGTGTTGCTTTCCTCAGGGCAAACAACGAGTCGTATGTTTTTAAAGAACCTGGTAGAGATGACTCGTAACAGCTAGACAATTATTCCATTGGTATACCAAGTGGTAAAGTATTAAATTGACCTTACTTCCTTGTGCAGCCCAATTCTATAAGGAGAGGGAAAGAAATGAATAATATGCTGAGTGGTGATAATGAACTCTGGCCTGAATTAAAAGCAAAGGGGGAAATGTGTAGATAGTAATTAGCCCTTTGACCACAGAGTACCTGCTAAGGTAGTTCTATATTGTTGACAATGTGATGCAGGTATATACCCATTTATAACTTTCTGGTAGCAAATAGTATTTGAATGTGTGTTGCATAACTTGTTCAATATGTAGCTTTGATTCTAATAATTCTTTATGTCCAGAAACAGATTTATTTTTTATTTTTCTTTAAATAGAGACAGGATCACGCTATGTTGCCCAGGCTGGTCTTGAACTTCTGGCCTCAAGCAATGCTCTCACCTCTGTCTCCCAAACTGTTGGGGTTAGAGGCATCAGCTACCTTGAGCCAGACCCAGATTTTTTTTTTTCAAGTTAGCCTGAAGACAAAGCCAAGATTAACATCCAATCCTAGTCCATTGCTTTGGTGCTATTACTTTGCATTTGTACATTGTGCTTGTTTTCCTGGAACTGAGGTACCTTGTAGATAATATGTTATATTCCACAGTTATGGTATGTTCTTGATTATGAAATAAATACATCTAAGAAAATGTGGTCTTTTGAGATGAATTCAGAAAGCATTTTCTATTTATTAACTTACTGTTAGGATAGAATTGAAGTACATTCCTATGAAAATTAAAAAAAATATTTTTGGAAAAATTTTGGTGAAAGTAATTAAGATTATGTCCACTTTTGCAATATTTGGGACATTGCAACTTGTAGGTCTGTAGTGCCTCCTAAGAATTGCAGCTCTTAGGGAGCTAAAGGTTCACTCTTTCTTTGCAGGAAGTTTTAAATTCTGGTATGTGTCAGCCACCTTGTCTTTGTACAATGAGAATTTCTACCATTTTGGGGGAGTCTCTGTCTTCACATTCATAGCATCTAGAACTTCCTTCCTCTAGCTGACTAGATCGTTACAAAGACTACTAGGATTTGATTGGAATTTCTCTCTCCTTCAGTTGGTGTTGCCTTGTACATGTGGTGTATTCTAGCTTCATTAATTCACTTAACCATTATTGTACACATTTTAGGTACTTGACATGATGCTGGATTGTAAGAATACAAAGATAAAATAAAAGCCCTTCCAAAGCTGTATACCATCTAAACCAAAAATTCTAAAAATTGAGGTTTTGGTGTATGTAAATAGATAGCAGTTCTGAGCCCAGAGTTCTGTAAGGGATGTCTGTGTGTCTGTGAAAGGAGCAATGTAGTTTACTTGGCTCTGTCAGTTTAGTGCACTCGGACATCTTGGTGGGACCTCCAAAACTGTTAAAATATAATTTTCAGAAAGGTAAAGTCATGACTTCCATGCAAATGTAAATGAACATGTATCAGTGATTTTGATTGAGCTCATTACTTAATGAGGGAACTAGCAAGGTAAAGTCACTTAATATGAAAATTTGAGGAGGTAGGTATTTATAGACAATTTAATAAGTGAATATTAAGTGCTGGGTTACATAAAGAATTAGTTAATATCCTACAAGAAACATAAAAGAGTAGGCTTTGGGTTGTCTTTTCCTCTGGCTAAAAATTACTTGCATCTCTATCTGCCAAAAATCTGTAACCTAATCTTACAGATGTGTAAAATAGCTCAGTCAGGGCCGGGCGCGGTGGCTCACGCCTGTAATCCCAGCACTTTGGGAGGCCGAGGTGGGTGGATCACGAGATCAAGAGATCGAGACCATCCTGGTCAACATGGTGAAACCCCGTCTCTACTAAAAATACAAAAATTAGCTGGGTGTGGTGGCACGTGCCTGTAGTCCCAGCTACTCGGGAGGCTGAGGCAGGAGAATTGCTTGAACCCAGGAGGCGGAGGTTGTGGTGAGCCGAGATTGCGCCACTGCACTCCAGCCTGGGTAACAAGAGCGAAACTCCGTCTCAAAAAAAAAAAAAAAAAAAAAAAATAGCTCAGTCAATAGAAATTAATAAAAGATTCAAGCATAGCATTGCACTGAAATACACCCAGTATTCTCTTTTGCTAATTTTCCAGTTTTGGCTAATTTTTGTGAAAACTGGATATATATATTATATATATATTCAACATTGAAAACACAAGGGATTTTTAAAAAACAACATCAAGTATTCATTGCATTACATAGAAACACAGAGATGGGGTTGGGCGGGGTGGCTCATGCCTGTAATCCCAGCTCTTTGGGAGGCTGAGGTGGGCAGATCACCTGAGGTCAGGAGTTTGAGATCAGCCTGGCCAGCATGGCAAAAGCCCATCTCTATAAAAATACAAAAATTAGTCAAGTGTGGTGTTGCCTATCTATGATCCTGGCTACTTGGGAGGCTGGGGCAGGAGAACTGCTTGAACCTGGGAGGTGGAGGTTGGAGTGAGCCAAGATGGTGCTACTGCACTGCACTCCAGCCTGGGTGACAGAGTGAGACTCTGTCTCAAAAAAAGGAAGAAAAATACAGAGATGGACAAATAGAATTATGGAAAAATAATTTTGGAAATAGAAATGTGGTGTTCTTTAGTTTTTTGTTTGTTATTTAACTTTTAAAACAGAACCTCACCTAGGGCATTTAAAAACCAAGAGCTATAATGCAGAATGAAATGACACTACTAATGTATAATACATGGATTGTTAACATTACTGCTAAATTATGTATCTTCCCTAAAAGAGCCAAGAACATAATTGCCTTCACCACTGTTCCCCAAGATCATTGAAGCTATCATGTTACTTGGAGAAAAAAAGAGCATGGTATATATATTTATAAATGCAGCTTATTACCTATGTCTTTGAAATGCCTTAGTACTATATGCATATGCTATTTGATTGTATGCTGAGATACGTCAGCATTCCTCATATGGGAAATAGGCCTCAAAATCATTTTATCAAATTTTACAGTCCCTGATAATTTCTTTTGTAGATGTCTTTTCTGTAATGTGTTTTTCACCAGGCTAGCCATAGAAAAAAATATAGCTGTTGTCTTGCCAGTTGTAGTTATAAATGTCGGAGAAAGCTAGAAAGAATTGGTTGGATTACTTTGTTCCTGAGTCCAATTAAATTCAGGTTAAATATCAACCTCCCCACCCAATGACAATTTGCTCTTAGATATCTAAAAGGCAAGAGGTGTGAGAGAGAATGTCTGGGTTAATTAATAGCAGTCTAGGGCAAGGAAAAAGAAGGGTAGGGGATTTGATTTAAAAATGGTTTTGTGAAATTCTACTGAGATCCTCGTGTTTCTGTCTTTGTACCAATGTCTCTTGAGAAGTGTTTTTAGAAAATAGCACTGGATCTTTCCTGAGGCCCACAAGAAAAGTATAGGGTGATCTAAGAAAATATAACTGGTGTCGTTGATATATGAGAGTCAAAGAAGCCTTTAAGAAAGCAACATTTATGCTTCTTTCTGGATAATATATTCAAATATATTAGTATTACTGTGCCCACTGGTCTTGAACTCCTGGGCTCAAGCAATCCTCCCAATTTGGCCTCCCAAAGTGCTGGGATTACCGGTGTGAGCTACCTCGCCTGGTACCGGTGTGAGCTACCTCGCCTGGCCGCAGACACTGTTCTTGATACGGAAAATGTAGCAGAGCCCTTGCTGTCATAAAGCTTGGGCTCTAAATGGCTGTGTCAGAAAGACAGTAAAGGAACTAAATAATTATCTGAAAGATCAGTAGGAATTAACAAAACAAAGGGGAGAAAAAGGACTTGTGGCTGAGGGGAAAGTAAGAATATGATTTGTTTGTTGTTTTGAATAGGTCTCAGATTCTGAATTTAATGACTTGTAAAGAACAAAGAGAGTAAGTAGATGAAACTAGTATGGTAGACTGTAGGTACACCGAGTTAAGGTCTCTACCTGAGAACAGGAAGTCCTGTTGGGTTCTCATTTACATAGCAAAGTAATTAGATAAACTTGATCAGAATTGCTTTTTGAAAAGATTACTTCAAGCTAAAGCCAAAAACTAATAAGAGATCCTGTGATTTTTGTGACATGAGGCCTGTTCTGGATTTCCTAAGGCCACTGAATGTAACAGTAGAACTTGAAGGAGTCATTTGGAATTATTCCAAATTAATAATGACCCAAACTGACCTGAAGAGTTCAGCCAGAACTAGATGAGCAGTAGGAATGTACTTTAACTTGCTGTACTTGGGTCCCTGTCAGCCATGATTTAGTAGCCTTCTATTTTCAGTATAACTTTGGTATGGTATATTTGGAGCAGTAATATTCCATTAAAGGATTTTATGCTGAGTATTCAAAGAATTACCTGTGTTACCACTTGATATAAATCAAGTATATGTCTTTTATATTAACCATGAACTCTCTTTCAGGGGAACAGTAGTTTGATTATATGCTGCATATTTGAATTAGAAAGGAATTTTAATGTAACTATTGGATTTAGCATTAGCTCATGTTAAAAATTAACCTAAAATTCTTTACTTCCATGGGCTGGGTGCGATGGTTCATGCCTGTAATCCTAGCACTTTGGGAGGCTGAGATGGGAGGATCGCTTGAGGCCAGGAGTTCAAGACCAACCTGGCCAATATAGTGAGACCCTGTGTCTATAAAAAAATTCTTTTCTTCTTTTACATAAAATATATGATAGTACAAAGTTTTTTCAACTGTATAAAGTGTTACACACTTCACATTTTAACATGTAGAAGTGATGCAAATAAATGAAAATAACATCAAGATCTAGATATGAGGGCTAGTATTAACTCTTCTATGTTTTCTGTACTCCAGTTTTTTCTTCATTAAGTCATTTTGTAAACTCACTCTTTCTTTTTCTCTCTCTCTCTCTCTCTCTTTTTTTTTTTTTTGACAGGGTTTTGCTCTGCTACCCAGGATGGAGTATAGTGGCATGATCACAGCTTACTGCAGCCTCCAACTCCTGGGCTCAAATGATCCTCCCACTTTAACCTCCCAAGTAGCTAAGACTACAGGCATGTGCCACTGTATCCAGCTAATTTTTTTGTTTGTTTGTTTGTTTGTGGAGACAATGTCTTGGTATGCCCCCCAGGCTGGCTCAAATTTCTGGACTCAAGTGATCCTCCAGCCTTGGCCTCCCAAAGTCTCAGGATTACAGGAGTGAGCCGCTTGCCTGTGAAATACTACTTTTTACATACAAAGCATATTGTAGTTCTTTCTTAACTGACCTATTAGCAGCATTTGACAGTTGATCTCTTTCTTCTTTTGAAATCCTTTCTTCGTTTGTCTTCCAGAAGAATGTCAAGCTTTCAGGGTTTTTTTTTCTCTGAATATTCCTTCTAAATCCCCTTTCCTTGATTCTTCCTCATCTTCCTGACCACATCCTTCTGACCGCCCCAGAGCCCATTTGTGTGTGTGTGTGTGTGTGTGTGTGTGTGTGTGTGTGTGTGTGTTTCTGAGACAGAGTCTTGCTTTGTCACCCAGGCTGGAGTGCAGCGGTGCGATCTCAGCTCAGTGCAGCCTTCACCTCCCGGGTTCAAGCAATTCTTCTGCCTCGTCCTCCCAAGCTGGGATTACAGGCATGTGCCACCACGTTGAGCTATTTTTTTTATTTTTTTTATTTTTTTTTTATTTTAGTAGAGTTGGCCAGGCTGGCCTCAAACTCCTGACCTTGTGATCCACCTGCCTCAGCCTCCCCAAGTGCTGGGATTACAGGCATGAGCCACCGCGCCCGGCCAGTTTTTAGACTTCTATTTCTATTTACACATACTCCCTTTGAGATCCCATCCTGCCTCATTGCTTTACGTATCATCTATATCTGATAATTACCAAATTTGCATTTCTGGCTCAGACTTCTTTCTTAAACATGGATGGTCAACTTTTTCTTTGAAAGAGGATCTCACTCTGTCACCCAGGCTGGGGTGCAGTGTCAAGATCACAGGTCACTACAGCCTTAACCTCCTGGGCTCAAATGATCCTCCCAACTGAGCCCCCACGCCCTGACCTGTCGCCAGATAGCTGGGACTACAGGAGTGTGCCACCACACCCAGCTAATTTTTAAAACACTTTTTATAGAGACAGGGTCTCATTGTGTTGCACAAACTGGTCTCCAGCACCTGGCCTCAAGCGTTCCTCCTGCCTCAGCCTCCCAAAGTGTTTGAGTTACAGGCATGAACCACCATACCCGGTCAGCTTTTTACTTGATATTTCCACACAGGCATCTCAACCAATACTGAACTCCTTTTCTTTCCCCACAAACTTGTTCCTTTCGTAGTGGTTCACTTATTAATAAATGGCTACTCCATCATTCCAGTTGCTCAAACTAAAAATCTTAAATTATTCTTGAATATTGTCTTTTTTTTCATACCATACATCTAATTTGTCAGCACATCCTTTTAGCTCTACTTCAGACTAGAACTATATTTAGTCACCGTTTTATACTTTCCGGCTTTTACCCCCTGGAACCAAGTCATCATCACCCATCTCCTGGAATATTGAAATATCTTTTTAACTGGTCTCTGCTCATCTACTCTTGCCCTATTTAAGTTTTTTGTTTTTTTTCCCCAACACAATAGAGATAAGTGAGATCATTTCACTCCTTTGTTCAAAACCCTCTCAGTGCTTCTCAGAATAAAAGTCAAAGTCCTCCCAATGGCTTACTAGGCCCTCTGCAGTCTGGGGCTGCCACACCTCCCGCTTTTACCTCTCTGACCTCTTTAGTACTGTCCCTTATTTGTTCTGCTTCTGCCCCATACTGGTTTTCTTGTTTCTATAACATAGATATGTTTTAGTCTTAGGACTTCTGTACTTCTAGATTTTCTGCCTGAAACACCCTTCCCTCAGATGATCACGTGGCTTGTCCTTCTACCTCCTTTAGGTCCTTTTACCTCCTTTAGGTCCTTGTAGTCAAACATCATTTTGTTGGAGAGATCTTCTCTGCAGCCTTTCTAAAACTGCTACATTCTCCTGCTTCCTGGACAGTCTCTCATCAATGTTCAGAGTATAGCCCAAACCAAGCTTGTTACTTTCTCCCATAAACCTGTATCTCTAATATAAATGGTATATCCAGTCCTCAAGCCAGAAACCTAGGAATTATTCTTCCCTTCTTTCTCATGCCAGGCTAACATCTATTCATCACTGAATCTACTTGATTCTTTCTCCTAAATTAGGAGTTTTCTAACTTTTTTTTGCTGTGTATCCCCAAAAGAATTTTGAAAAACTTGCACATTTTTATGCTGACATCTAGAAATTTTCATCTTACATTTAAATAGTTGCAGTAGATGTAATTTCATATGTTATAAATACTGATGTTTTAAAGAAAAACAGTTCCATCAGTCTTTTAAATATGCCAAATGGAATTTAAATACCAAAATAAATTGATATCCACCATCATATTCCAAAAATATACCTGAAAAGTGTGCCTTTAAAAGTTGGAAATTTTATATTGTCCTTTTTTTTTCTGTGAACTTTTTTCATTCTCCTACATAATTCTAATATAATATTTTTAGATTTAAAAGTCTTTGATCCCACTTTTGTATTTATACTTCTCTACAACAAAAGTCTATATACTGAATTTAAAAATATTTTCCCTATGACCATAAAGCTTTGAAATCTGTCTTTTGAACTGAATTATTATTATTATAAGTCTCATTCTGTCACCCAGGCTGGAGTACAGTGGCATGATCATGACTCACTGCAGCTTCAACCTCCCAGGCTCAAGCGATCCTCCCACTTCAGCCTCCTGAGTAGCCTGGACTGCAGGCACATGCTACCACAATTAGCTAATTTAAAAAAAAACATTTTTTTGTAGGGATGAGGTCTCACTGTGTTGCCAAGACTGGTCAGGGCTGGTCTTGATCTCCTGGGCTCAAGTGATCCTCCTGCTTTGGCCTCCCAAATCGCTGGCCTTAAAAGAATGAGCCACCACTCCAGGCCTTGAGTTGAATTGTAAATAGGACACAGTTGATCAAAGAAACATACATGGATTTTGAAAAATAATGGATAACCATAAAGCTTTATCGAATATGCATATTTCAATAACATCTATGCAACTGTCTGCTTTGTTTTAAGTTATTTCACATTTCATGGGTATTACTTATTACTAGATTGAGACAGGGTCTTGCTGGAATGAATCAGGGTTCAGCATCAATTTTGTTCTTATATTTCATTTTTATAGATGTAAGCCCTGAGAGCCCTTGTCAACATAAGTAGAGGAAAAATTTAAAGTAATCAAACCTAATTTTTAAACTTCTTTCAAATTATATATATTTTTTTCGGTTTATATAGTGAATCTATTCTCAAAAATGATTTTTTTCTCCATTCCTCTGTAGAACAACAAAAATGATTTTTGTTTTTGAAACAGAGTTTCACACTTGTTGCGCAGGCTGGAATGCAATTGCATGATCTCAGCTCACCGCAACCTCTGCCTCCGGGGTTCAAGCAATTCTCCTGCCTCAGGAGAACAATGGGTTTCTCCATGTTGGTCAGGCTGGTCTCCAACTCCTGACCTCAGGTGATCCGACCTCGTCGGCCTCCCAAAGTGCTGGGGTTACAGACATGAGCCACAGCACCCGGCCTTACAAAAATGATTTTTAATGATTTATCAGCCAGCAACTCAGTTGGATTCTCCTGAATTTTGTTTAAAGCAAAATGTTGGAAACCAGTGGACCTGGAAAATAATTTATCTGGCTTTAGAGTACTTTGTTTAATCCACTATATCCAAGAAAGATTGGGATAATACAGTATTGATTTCAGTACATCTTAGCTGAGATAATATTTATTGATAAAATGCATTTTATCTTGTCACATTCTTTTTTTTTTTTGAGATGGAGTCTCACTCTGTTGCCCAGGCTGGAGTGCAATGGCACAATGTTGGCTCACTGTAACCTCTGCCCCCTGGGTTCAAGCGATTCTCCTGCCTCAGCCTCCCGAGTGGCTGATTTTTTGTATTTTTAGTAGAGACAGGGTTTCACCATGTTGGCCAGGCTGGTCTTGAACTCCTGACCTTGTGATCCACCCGCCTCAGCCTCCCAAAGTGCTGGGATTACAGGCGTGAGCCACTGCGCCTGGCCAGTTACATTCTTTAAATATATTTTCATTGAAACCTTGGAGCTGCAGGTCTGGCTCATTGTATTAGTTTTCTGTTGCTACATAATAAATTATCACATAGTGGCTTAAAATTATACCGATTTATTATCTCACAGTTTATATAGGTAAGAAGTCTAGACACAGCTAGGATTTCTGCTTACGGTCTCACAAGGCTGAAATCAGAGTTTTGGCTGGGCTGCAGTCTCATTTGAGGCTTGGGCTCTTTTTCCAGGCTCATGTGATCGCTGGCAGAATTCATTAACTTGTAGTTGCAGGACTGAGACCCTCAGCTCCTAATGGCCACCTAGATGCTCTTTGAGAACGAAAATTGTTCTCTCTTTCTTTTCATGGGCCTGTCCCCTTAGGAGGATGTATTTTTTGACAGCTAGAGGACGGAAGAGGCAAGATACTAAAATGAAAATATTTATAATTGTCTCTTTGTTTGGTGTCCTAGGATTTATTTATTGCACTTCAGAGCAACATATGTATACTATAGAGAATTTCAGGGTAAGTGGGAGATCTCTGCCTTTCTTAGTAAAATGGGAGGGCAATTGTGAAAGGAGAGGTGTAAAAGAAGACCCTGCTTTACTCATTGTGTGCAGGCACCTTGTCAGGCAGATCTTCTTTAGGAAAGAGTACATATGGCTGTTTAGGAAGTATCCTGACAGACGTGGATGTTTGGCCCAGGGACTTATTAAACAGAAGTGAATGAAACAAATTTAATAGTGATTTTTCCCAGTTCATAGGGGGAAAAAATTTCTTTTCAATTTTATTTTTCTTCTGTAAAGTAGAAAAAAAATCTTTGGTATTTGCTTCAATTTACTTGCTAGTGAGCAGTGAAAGATTGTAAAACAAGTGAACCAGTGATAACAGAGGTTTTTTTTTTGAGACGGAGTCTCGCCCTGTCATCCAGGCTGGAGTGCAGTGACTTGATCTCGGCTCACTACAACCTCCACCTCCTGGGTTCTTGCAATTCTCCTGCCTCAGCCTCCCAAATAGCTGGGACTACAGGCACATGCTGCCATGCCCAGCTAATTTTTTTGTATTTTTAGTAGAGACGGGATTTCACCGTGTTGCCCAGGCTGGTCTTGAACTCCTGAGCTCAGGCAATCCACCTGCCTTGGGCTCCCAAAGTGCTGGGATTATAGGCATGAGCCACCGTGCCTGGCCAATAATGAAGTATTAAATGGAAAATGAGTTTTAATACTTTTTGTTTTTCTCTTACAAACATGTTCCTGTAGTTTTGATTTTAAGTTTTAAAGTCATTACTAACATTGTCCCTGCTGGGATAGAATATGTGTCTTAATATTTCATATTCTGCAAAGAATACTGATTACCAAATGCTCTGCCACTGGAACAAGTTAGGAACCATTTATCTAGCCTGTACTGTCTTGGCTTTACAGGCAAATGGCCTGCCTTTATGGGAAGGTGCTGCTAGGTCATATGCCATTTAAGGAAGATTTTGATGGCATATGGCACAAAAGTTTTTGCTTCAGCTGATAGTCTTTTTTTACATATTTGATTATATTATGGTAAGCTGTCACCTAATATGAAGTTAAATAGAAATAGTTTCTTGGCCAGTACTTATTTGCATTTTTTTTTCTCTTTTGAGACAGAGTCTCACTCTGTCACCCAGGCTGGAGTGCAGTGGTACAATCTTGGCTCTCTGCAGCCTCTGTCTCCTGGGTTCAAGCAATTCTCCTGTCTCCACCTCCCCAGTGTCTGGAATTATAGGCACACGCCACCACACCTGGCTAATTTTTTGTACTTTTAGTAGAGATGGGGTTTCTTAATGTTGGCCAGGCTGGTCTCGAACTCCTGACCTCAGGTGATCCACCTTCCCTGGCCTCCCACAGTGCTGGGATTACCAGTGTGAGCCATCGTGCTTAGCCACTTATTTGCATTTTAAATAAACTTACACTCTGAAAGCCTGCTGAAAGTACCTAATTAAGAGCATGGACTCTGAGAATATTAGTAGACAGCGGGAGGAATAGAGAAACATAGAGTGGGAATTCCCTCATTTATAATGTTGTATGAGAACCAAGTCTCCAGTTACATATCCAGTGAAATGAAAACAAATTTTACAGAGTTTAAAATCTTTTCGAGTAGCCAGATAATTTCAGTGAGGCCAAGAGACCTGTTTGCTGCTGTGAATCTATTTAACAAGTATTTGCTGAGTGCTTTGTTTATGCAGGGTCTGTTTTTTTTTTTGTTGTTTTTTTGTTTTCTTTGAAACCGAGTCTCACTCTCTTGCCCAGGTTGGAGTGCAGTGGCGCGATCTCTACTCACTATAATCTCTGCCTTCCAGGTTCTTGCAGTTCTCCTGCCTCAACCTCCTGAGTAGCTGGGACTACAGGTGCATCCTGCCACACCCAGCTACTTTTTTGTATTTTTTAGTAGAGACAGGGTTTCACCATGTTGGCTAGTCTGGTCTCAAACTCCTGAGCTCAGGCAATCTGCCCGCCTCGGCCTCACAAAGTGTTGGGATTACAGGTGTGTGCCACCACACCTGCCTGGGTCTGTTCTTTTAATGACATGGTACTGAATTACCTGTATACTAAGAATACAGGTGTAGGGAAATAGGAGGAGGAGACCAAAAATAAGAAATGGGAGCTGGTGTGGTAGTGCCCTCCTGTAGTCCCAGCCACAAGGGAGGCTGAGGTGAATCAGTCAATCACTTGAGCCCAGGAGTTCGAGACTTAACAGTGAGTTGTGATCACACCACTGCACACCAGCCTGGGTGACAGAGCAAGATTCTGTCTCCACACCTCTCCCCTTCCCCCTAGAAATCAAACAAGAAGTGGTTCCTGACCTTAATAAGTTCAGAGTATACAACTGTGGTTTCAATTCTTGATTATACACTTTGATTAGAAAAATGTTGCCTTAGGCCGGGCGCGGTGGCTCACGCCTGTAATCCCAGCACTTTGGGAGGCCGAGGCGGGTGGATCATGAGGTCAAGAGATCAAGACCATCCTGGTCAACATGGTGAAACACCTCTCTACTAAAAATACAAAAAAATTAGCTGGGCATGGTGGCACGTGCCTGTAGTCCCAGCTACTTGGGAGGCTGAGGCAGGAGAATTGCTTGAACCCAGGAGGAGGAGGTTGCGGTGAGCTGAGATCGCGCCATTGCACTCCAGCCTGGGTAACAAGAGCGAAACTCCGTCTCAAAAAAAAAAAAAAAAAGAAAGAAAAAAAAGAAAAATGTTGCCTTAGAATACTACATTTTAGACTTTTTTAAAAAACTTTATTGGGGATATAATTGATCTGAAGTATATATTTACAGTGTATATATTTACAATGTACAATTTGATGTTTTCAACAATGTGATGTTATATACACACAGTAAAACAATCCTAATAAAGCTACTAAACATATCCTTCAGCCCCATAAATTTCTTCCTGACTATAATTCTCCCTCCTATTTCTCCCCACTCTCAGGAGACATCCCAGGCCATCACTGATCTGTTTTCTGTCATTATTGATTGCATTTTCTAGAGTTTTATATTAATACTGTTAGACTCATACAGTAAATACTGTTTTGTTTTTTTTTTCTGCCTGGCTTTTTTCACTCAGCCTAATTATTTTGAGATTCATTTATGTTGGGTGTGTCAATAATTTATTCCTTTTTATTGCTCAGTAGTGTATTCCATTGTTTAGATATACTGTGGCTTGTTTATCCATTCACTTATTTAGGTACAGTTAGGTTTTCAGATACTGGCTATTCAAATAAAGCTGCTATATATTTGTGTAAAAGTCTTTGTATGGACATATGTTTCAATTCAAAGAATGGAAATTGCTGGTAATTACCAAACAGCAGTTGGATCAGATAGTAGGTAGATGTTTTAACATTTTAAGAAACTGTCAAACTGTTTTCTATACTGGTTGTACAGTTTTATGTTCCCACCAGCATATAAGAGATCCAGTTCCTCCTGCCACACTTGGTAACTTAATTTTAGCCATTCTAATAGCAGTTAGTGTAATGGTGCTTCGTGGTTTTAATTTGCATTTCCCTAGTGATTCGTGATGTTGAACATCTTTCATGTTTTTATTTACCTTCTATATATCTTCTTTGGTGAAGTGTTTGTTCAGATCTGTGGCCCATTTTTGTTGAGTTGTTCTCTCTCTTTCTCTCTCTCACTCTCTCCTCTGTCGCCCAGGCTGGAGTGCAGTGGCACAGTCTCAACTCACTGCAACCTCTGCCTCTCAGGTTCAAGCAATTCTTTTGCCTCAGCCTCCCAGGTAGCTGGGATTACAGGTACCTACCACCACTCCCTGCTAATTTTTGTATTTTTAGTAGAGACAGGTTTTGCCATGTTGCCCGGGCTGGTCTCAAACTCTTGGCCTCAAGGAATCCACCCACCTTGACCTCCCAAACTTTTGGGATTACAGGCATGAGCCAGCTCACCTGGCCTTTTTTTTTTTTTTCCCTTTTATGGAAGTTTCATTATATACCATTCTCTTAATACTATCTTTTTATCTTTTTCTTTCTTTTCTTTCTTTCTTTTTAAGAGATAGGGTCTTGCTGTGTTGCCTAGGCTGGTCTTAAGCTCCTGGCCTCAAGTGATCTTCTTGCCTCAGCCTCTGTAAGTGCTGGGACTACAGCCATAAGCCACTGCACCTGGCCTATATTAGCTTTTGAAGACCAAAAGTTTTTAATTTATATAAAAATTTTTTTAGGGGCTATGCCATTAGTATCATATCTAAGAAGTCTTTGCCTAACCCAGGGCTACAAAAATTTTCTCTTCTAGAAATGTTTATTTATTATTTTAATTTTCAAAAATAGAAACAGAGTCTCACTATGTTGCCCAGGCTGGTCTCAAACTCCTGGCCTCAAGTGATCCTTTGGCCTCGGCCTCCCAAAGTTTTGTGATTATAGATGTGATCCACCACACCTGGCCTGTTCTAGAAATATTATAGTTTAAGTTTTATGTTTATATCTATGACCCGTTTGAATCACTTTTTCTTTCTTTAAAAAAAAATCTCACCCTGTCTTGTGCTGATTGAATAATTTTATATAAGGTGTGATACTTCTGTATATGGTATGTTTGTTTTTTTGCATATGGACATCTGATTGTTCTGTCTCCATTTATTGAAAAGGCTGTTCTTTTTCCTTTGCTAAAGGTCTTCATGTTTTTATTAAAAAATCAGTCGTCTGTGTATGTGTGGCTTTAATTCTGAGTTCTCTATTCTGTTCCACTGATCTTTTTGCTTATCTTTATGTCAGTCACATACTATTTTGGTTACTATAGCTTTCTAGAAATCCTTTAAATCAGATAGTATTAGCCCTTCAACTTTGTTCTTTTATAGAGTTGTTTTATTTATTCCAGGACCTTTGTATTTCCATAAGAATTTTTAAATCAGCATATCAATTTCTACAAAAAAAGCTTGCTGGAATTTTTATTGAGATTGTGTTGCATCTGCAGATCATTTGGGAGGAATTGACATCATAACAATATTATATGACATAAGACTCATCATAACAATGTGAGTCTTCCAACTCATAGTTTATCTCTTCATTTATTTAAGTCTTTAATTCCTATCAGCGGTATATTGTATTTCTATTTTCATTTATTTATGTATGTTTATTGTATTTTATTTTTTTTTGAGACAGAGTTTTATTCTGTCACTCAGGCTGGAGTGCGGTGGCACGATCTCAGCTCACTTCAACCTCTGCCTCTTGTGTTTCAGCGATCCTCCCACTTCAGCCTCCTGAGCAGCTGCCCGGCTAATTTTTGTACTTTTAGTAGAGGCGAGGTTTCACCAGGTTGTCCAGGCTGGTCTCGATCTCCTGACCTCATGTGATCTGCCTGCCTTGGCCTCCCAAAGTGCTGGGATTACAGGTGTAAGCCACCATGCTTTGCCAGTATGTTGTAGTTTTAGTGTATATCCTTCAAATAATATTTATTTTTTCTTTTTAAATTGAATTTTAATATTTCATAATGGGCTAGGTGTGGTGGCTCATGCCTGTAATCCCAGCACTTTTCGGGGGCCGAGGTGGGTGGATCACCTGAATCAGGAGTTCGAGACGAGCTTGGCCAACATGGTGAAACCCTGTCTCTACTGAAAATACAAAAATTAGCTGGACGTGGTGGCACATACCTGTAGTCCCAGCTACTCAGGAGGCTGAGGCAGGAGAATCTCCTGAATCTGGGAGTTGGAGGTTGCAGTGAGCCAAGATAGCTGCCACTGCACTCTAGCCTGGACAAAAGAGCGAGACTTCATCTCAAAAAACAAACAAAAAATTCAAAACATTTCATAATGAAAACATTGCCAGTATTCTTAATCGATGTTTGAGATATTTGTATCCTTGTGGAAATCTTGGCAATGGAATGAAGAATTTGGCAAAAATAAATATCACGTAGACTGTGTATCCAAAAGAATTTCTTCCCACGTTGTACCTGAAACTCAAATGTTAATTACTGAACAAGTACACTAGCAAGATTTTTAATTTAAATGTGAAAGTGGAAAACTGAAAAATATAAATTAGGAAATAACATTTCTATAACTTGTCAAGTGTAGAAAGCTAAAGTGCTTTTGTGGGCTGGGTGCAGTGGCTCACGCCTGTAATCCCAGTACTTTGGGAGGCCTAGGCAGGCAGATCATCTGAGGTCAGGATTTGAGACCAGTCTGACCAACATGAAGAAACCTCGACTGTACTAAAAATACAAAAATTAGCTGGGCGTGGTGGCACATACCTGTAGTCCCAGCTACTCAAGAGGCTGAGGCAGGAGAATTGCTTGAACCCTGGAGGCAGAGCTTTCGAGGAGCTGAGATGGCTTCATTACACTCCAGCCTGGGCAACAAGAGTGAAACTCTGTCTCCACAAAAAAGTGCTTTTATGTGTGTTCATACATCGATTTATAGTATGAGACTATCCTATTTATAGTGTTATATATAAGGAAATGCCTTCTGGCAATTTGAAAATATTGTGTAACTAAAATACAGGTCTAACTTGTTAATCTACTGTTCAAGACTGGAAATTATCTTAATTGCTCTCTTTCTGACTGGTCTTTTAAAAAAATATGATAGGCAAATTGGTTCTGTTGTGATAATTTTATATTTACTGTCTCTGTAGAATTGTAAAGTATGGTTCTCTTCCATTGTTCTCTTGATGTCCTATTACAGTATTTATGGGTGAGATTTTAACATTGTGTGTGTATTTTTATGACTGTTTTCGTATTTGAAATTAAAAAGTTTGGCATAAGAAACTTTCATACTTGAGGTTAAAATTGCTTTGTAGCTTATTTAACAAAATCATAATCACAGAAAAAAAATCCATCCCAGTTAGACATTATCTTAATTCTCATGTACAATCACTTTCACTGCGTGGGGCCCTTGGCTTTTATGGAAAGATGTTGTAAGAAACAATCTTGCCCCAGGGACGGGAGCCTGAGGCAGAAGGATTGCTTGAGCCAAGGAGTTGGAGACCAGCCTGAGCAATTTAGGTAGGCCCCATCTTTAACAGAAAAAAAAGAAACGCCCTTATGAAGTCCATTGCCACACTTGCAATATAAATATTTGTTTGTTTATTTAAAGACGGAATCTCATTATGTTTGGAAGCCCGAAACTCCTAGGCTCAAGGAATCCTCCCACCTTAGCCACTAGAGTAGCAGGGACTGCAGACACCCTACTATGCCCAGTTAAATGTCTATTTTTCTAAAAGTGTCTTTTTAAAATCAATTGATCTGTTAGAAATGTGTGGCTAAAATGTAATCAGGTTATCTTTGGCTGTGTTAAAGAAGTGCAGGGTATAAGAAGAAATATTTATTTCCCCAAAATCTATTTTGAATTTATTATAAAATGTGTTAGAAACCTATTTCCAACATAGAAATACACTAGAAAGCCTGATTTTTTTTTTTTTTTATATCAGCCCTATGTGAATTTCTACCTGTCTTACTCTTAGACTTTTTGGATCCAGACTTCTTTAGAGTCTTTATATCCTTCCACTCTCTCATATTCCAATTCACAATTATTTTCTTTATCAATTAGTTTGTATTTTGTCAAAATTATTTATGTAAATAAAAAGATAATTTGCTCTGTAAGACTTGTTATGAAAAATAGCGTTACTTTTTCCTTAAACACAAAATTTTCTATTTCCTAGAGACAACCACTTTAACTATTCACAGTTGATTTATTTACTCCTAGATTCTAAGGAAAAAAAGATAGGCCGAGCGCGGTGGCTCACACCTGTAATCCCAGCGCTTTGGGAGGCCGAGGCAGGTGGATCACGAGGTTAGGAGATCGAGACCATCCTGGCTAACACGGTGAAACCCCGTCTCTACTAAAAATACAAAAAATTAGCTGGGCGTGGTGGCAGACGCCTGTAGTCTCAGCTGCTCAGGGGGCTGAGGCAGGAGAGTCGTTTCAACCCTGGAGGCGAACGTTGCAGTGAACCGAAATCGCACCACTGCACTCCAGGTTGGGAGACAGAGTAAGAATCTGTCTCACAAAAAAAAAAAAAAAAAAAAAAAAAAAAAGTGCTTATATTGCTATTTCTTTTTTTTTTTTTTTTTTTTTCTGTTTTGGATGTTAGTTGACTTCCTACCATGGAGGGTAAGGATTTAATATTCTTCTTTCTTTCTTTCTTTCTTTCTTTCTTTCTTTCTTTTTTTTTTTAAGGCAGGGACTCACTCTGTTGCCCAGGCTGGAGTGCAGTGGCATAAAGGATTTAATATTCTTTAATATGCACATGCATTCCCCTCTAACCACACACACTTTCTACTTTCACTTCACCCACTTCATAGTTTTATCTTAATTTGAGTTGGATTAATATTCAAAGTTTGCATTATTATGACTGTAAATGCTATTTTTTGGGGGGAGGGAAAGGTTCTCATTCTCTCACCCGGGCTGGAGTGCAGTGGCACAATCTCCACTCACTGCAACCTCCGCCTCCCGGGTTCAAGCTATTCTTCTGCCTCAGCCTCCCCAGTAGCTACGTCTACAGGGACACACCACCACGCCCAGCTAGTTTTCACTATGTTGCCCAGGCTGGTCTTGAGCTCTTGGCTTCAAGTGATCCACCCCTACCTTGGCCTACCAAAGTGCTGGGATCATAGGTGTGAAGCACTGCTCGTGGCCTATAAATGCTATTTAATCTGCTTTTTCTTTTCTCACTGCTTTTGCTGGAGTTACCAGTTATCTTGTTTTCTTGTTTGTATGTTTTTCTATACAGTATACTTATTACCAAATTCAAACTTTTGACTATTTTTCTAAATATGCTGTCAAGATTTTCGCTCCGTCATATACTCTGTCAAGTTTGTTTTCTTGAGACAGTCTTTCCCAGAGCCTTCTGATCTGCACCAGTCTGGACTGGTCACCTTTATTTCTGTTATACAGCTCTCATCCTATAATTTCCTTTCATTTTATCCTGGGCATTCCTTTAGCTTTTCTTCTCTATTGATCCCTTTATTTTCTTTATTCTATATTTTTTCTTTCTTGACTTATACTGTTGTTTTAGTGTAGTAGAAATGACAGAAGCTTAATGAGAAAGACTATGTAGGAGATAAAGTTTTTGACCTTATTCTATCTAAGAATGTGGGCTGGGTGTGGTGGCTCACACCTGTAATCCCAGCACTTTGGAAGGCCGAGGCAGGCTGATCACAAGGTGGGAGATTGAGACCATCCTGGCTAACAGGGTGAAACCCTACCTCTATTAAAAATTCAAAAACTTAGCCTGGCATGGTTGTGCGCACCTGTAGTCCCAGCTACTTGGGAGGCTAAGGCAGGAGAATCGCTTGAACCCGAGAGGCGGAGGTTGCAGTGAGCCAAGATCATGCCACTGCTCTCCAGCGTGGGCGAGAGAGCGAAACTACGTCTCAAAAAAAAAAAAAAAAAAAAAAAGAATGTCATTTTAGCATGGCATTTGATAGATATTGTTGGTATCTTGGATTCCAGGATGAACCATCGCTGCCATCTAGCTTCTAAGTATTATTGCTGAAGTCTGGAGCTAATGTCTACTTTTTGTATATAATCTGCTCCTCCTCACTTCCCTGTCCTCCTAAACTTGTAGGATATTCTCTTTGTCTCCAATGTCCTGACATTTAAATTTTGTTCAGTGATATGGCACAAGAAAAGCCCTTTAGACTTATTTTATTGATAATTTCTCCCATCAGTTTCCTCTGTTTGCTAGATGATTCTCAAAAAAGTTTTAAAAACCTTATTTATGGTGGAATGTAACTTATAATCAGAAAATGTGTAAAGGATAAATATACAATTTAAGGAACACCTGTTTAACACTCAGGTTAGAAGATAGCACATTGTCAGCACTGTTCTCAGAATACCTCTCCAAAAGGTAACCACTTTTATGGTAATCACTGTTTTTATTTTCTTTACAGTTTTTCCATCTCAGCATGTATTCCTCAACACCATTGTTTAATTTTCTCTGACTTTGTTTATTTTTTATTTTTGTATTTAATTTTGTCTTACTTTGTGAATGAAATCCCATCATATGTATTCTTTTTATCTGGTTTCTTTCTGCCAACATTATTTTCAAGATGCACCCACATTTCATGTAGCTGTCATTGTTACTGCGTTTTTTTGACTGTATATATTCTGTTGTATTAATAAGCCACAATTTATCTGTCCCATACTGGATGAATATTTGAATTCTTTTCTAGTTTTGGAAGGTGTTACTTATGAGCCTTCCTAGCGTATGTCTTCTGGTAAACATGTGTGCTTGTTTCCCTAGAGCAGTGTTGTCTAGAGGAGATATAATGTGAACCACACATGTAATTTAAAATTTTCCCTCCTAGGCTGGGCATGGTGGCTCATGCCTATAATCCCAGCACTTTGGGAGGCCAAGGCAGGAGGATTGCTTGAGCCCAGAAGTTCAAAATCAGCCTGGGCAACACATCAAGAACCTGTCTCAAAAATTTAAAAAAAAATTTTTTTTTAATATAAAAAATAAAATAAAAATTTCCCTCCTAAGTGAATTAATGCAGGAACCAAAAGCCAAATACTGCATGTTCTCACAAGTGAGAGCCAGACATGGGGTACTCATGGACATAAAAATGTCAACAATAGACACCCGGGACTAATAGACGGGGGAGTACTGTGCTCAGTACCTGGGTGATGGGATCATTTGTACCCCAAACCTCAGCATGACACAGTATACATAGGTAACAAAATCTACACATGTACCCCCTTAATCTAAAATAAAATTGAAAAATAAAATTATCATAGCCACAATTAAAAAGTAAGAAGAAACCGATGAAGTTGATTTTAATAATGTTTTATTTAACACAATAAATCTAATCATTTCAGCATGTATCATAAAAATTGAGATATTCCACTTCTTATTTTAATACTAAATCTTTGAATCTGGTTTGTATATTACACCAACATCCCATTTCAACTCAGTGGAGCTACATTTCAGGGGTTCAGTCCCCTCAGGAGGCTAGTGTCTGTTATATTGGACCATATAGCTCTAAAGAAATATATGTAAATCTATCCTCAATATATATATCCTATAGTGGAATTGCTCAGTCATGGAGTATACATATCTTGAACTTTAGTACTTAATGGCAAAGTTTTTGAAAGTGATTGAGCCATTTTACTTTCCAGTAGCAGTGTGCGATAGTTCCCACTGCTCCACATAGTTACCAACATTCGACATTATCAGAATTTTTACTTTTGCTGTCTGTTGAGTGGATAGTTTTCATGGTGGTTTAATTTGCATTTTTCTGATTACTAAAGAGCCAGAGCACTTTTTAATATATATTGGCTATTTGAATTTCTTCTTTTGTGAAGTGCTAGTTTAAGGGGTTTTTTGCCCATTTTTTTCTCTGAAGATTTTTATCATTTTTTTTCTTACTGAACTTTTAAGAGTTCTCCATATATTCTGGATATAGGCCTTTTGTCATATGTACCACGTATATCTTTACCAACTCCATAACTTGCCTTTTTACTTTCTTAGAGATGTCTTTTGATAAATCTGAGTTTTAAAGTTTAATATAAAGTTTATCAGTTCCTTCCTTCATACCTGGTAATTTTTGTGTCCTGTGTAAGAAATCCTTTCCAGTCCTGAAATCATGCCGATACTATCTAGTCTGACACTGTCAGAGCTTTATTGGGCGTATTTATTTACTAGGCCTAAAATGCAGCTAGGATTGATTTTTGGGCAAAGTATGTCGCAGGAGTTGATTTTATTTGTCTGTAGTGATTCAGCACTATTCATGCACTTCTCTGCCTCCCTGCAACTCTCCGCCCCACCTCACACTCTGCAGTGCCATCTTTGTAAAAAAGGGTCTATATATATGTGGGCATGTTTGTGGACTCTGTTATGTCCTATTGATTTCTTTCTCTATCCTTATGCCATTGTCACATTCTGCATTACGATAGCTTTGTAATAAATCCTGACAACCCTTGTAGCAAATTCTTGTACTCCTTACAAGTATATGACTTTGTTGTCAATAATTAAAACAAAACAGAACAAAAGAATATATGACTGATGTTCTTAGCCTTTTGCATTTTTATGGACTTGCTGAAATTATCTTGACATTTTTAGCAAAATAACCTGCTTGGTTTTGATTGTGATTTTGTAACTGCATGGATCAATTTTGAGAGAATTCATATATGTACAGTTAAATTAAATTAACTGTATTAAATCTGACAGTTAACCAACATGGTATCATCTTTCGTTTATTTAGATCTTTAATTTTTCTTAAAGTATAGTTTTCTCCCTAGGGGTCCTATGAACCTTATCGTGTACTCAAAAGTACACAATATTTTAAATTATATTGTAAATGGTATTCGAATTGTTTTTTTTTTTTTGAGACAAGGTCTCACTCTCACCCAGGCTGGAATGCAGTGGCACAGTCATGGCTCACTGCAGCCTTGACCTCCTGGGCTCAAGTGACCTCCTGTATCAGCCTCCCATGTAGCTGGGACTATAGGTGCATGCCACCATACCTGGCTAATTTTTTGTAGAGATGGGGTTTTACCATGTTGCCTAGACTGGTTGGTTTTGAACTCCTGGGGTCGAGTGATCCTCCTGACTCAGCTTCCCAAAGTGCTGAGATTACAGGAGTGAGCCACCGCACCTGGTCTAAAAATTTTGTTTGCTAGCTTTGTTGCTGGTACATAGAAAGGAAAGTTTATTTTTTATGAATTCAGATGATTTAACTGTACAATATTTTAGTCCTGCATAGGTGCATTAGTCTGGATTCTCCAGAGAAACAACCAATAGCACATACACACACACACACACACACACACACACACACACACACACACACACACACACACACACACACATAAACACACATACACATGACATTTATTGTAAGGAAATTAGTTCATGAGGTTATGGTGGTTGAGAAGTCCAAGATCAGCATTTGGTAAGCTGCAGACCTAGAAAAGCCAATGGTATGATTCTAGTCGTCGTCTAAAGGCTTGAGAACCAGAAGAGCTGATGGCATAAATTCCAGTCTGAGTCTGAAGGCAGAAGACTGATGTCCCAGCTTAAATACAGTCAGGCAGAGAGAAGGAATCTCTCTCTCTCTCTCTCTCTCTCTCTCTATCTCTCTGTCTCTCTGTCTCTGTCTCTCATCTCTCTCTTCTTTCTGATGGAGTCTTGCTTCGTTGGCCAGGCTGGAGCGTGATGGCATGATCTCGGCTCACTGCAACCTCTACCTTTGGGTTAAAGCGATTCTCTTTCCTGCCTCAACCTCCCAAGTAGCTGGTATTACGGGTGCATGCTACCACGCCCAGCTAATTTTTGTATTTTTAGTAGAGACAGGGTTTCACCATGTTGTCCAGGCTGATCTTGAACTCCTCACTTCAGGTGATCCACACACCTCTGGCCTTCCAAAGTGCTGAGATTACAGGCGTGAGCCACTGTACCCAACTGTGATTATGTAATCTTATTTGTATAGATTATGGAATTTAGTTAGGTGACACTTCAGTTAGGCTTTTTTTTTTTCTTCTGGATTCATAAGTGAAATGGCCTATAACTTTCTTTTCTTTTAGAGATGAGGTCTTGCTCTGTCACCCAGGCTGAAGCGCAGTGGTATCATCATGGCTCACTGTAGCCTTAACCTTCTGGACTCAAGTGATTCTCCCACCTTAGCCTCCTGAGTAGCTGGGACTACAGGCATGTGCCACCATGCCCAGCTAATTTTTTATTTTGGAGAGATGGGGTCTTGCTATGTTGCCCAGGCTGGTCTGGAACTTCTGGCCTCTAGTGATCATCTGACCTTGGCCTCCCAAAGTGTTGGGATTACAGACATGAACCACTGTACCCAGCTGAAAATGGCCTAAAATTTTCATCTTTCTTTTTGAGTTTTATGTAAAGGCTAGTCCCAAAATAATTTGGAGAGTTTATCTTTTTTTAAAAAAATTTCTAAATGTTTGCTTAAGATTGTTGGATTACTTCCTTAATGTTTGACGAGTTTGTCAGTGAAGTCAGGTAGACCCATATAATAGGCTCTAATGCAAGTCTCAACAAATTTCAAAAAATTGAAATAATAGAAAGTATGTTTCTGGCCAGACGTGGTGGCTCATGCCTGTAATCCCAGCATTTTGGGAGACAGAGGTGGGTGGATAGCTTGAGCTCACAAGTTTAAGACCAGCTTGAGGTCAAGGCTACAGTGAGCTGTGATTGCGCTGCTGCACTCCAACCTGGGTGGCAGCATTAGACGCTGTCTCAAAAAAATTAAATAAGTAAATAAAAATAAAAAAGAAAGTATGTTTTCTGACCACATGTGATTATTCTAGAAATCAGTTTTAAAAACCTTTAAAAAAATTTCACATGTTTAGAAATTAAGAAATTTGCTTCTAGATTCTTAAGGTGAAAGAAGAAACCATAATGGAAATTAGAAACTATAGTTATTCTTTTTTTTTCTTTCTTTCCATTTTCAAACACACATCCTCGCTGATAGTTCATCATTCTTATCCTTGGGTTCTTAATCCATAGATTCAGCCAACCTCAGATCAATATTTGGGAAAATAATGGATGGTTTCATTTGTACTGAACACATACAGACTTTTTTCTTGTCATTTTTTCCTAAACAATATAATATAACCACTATTACATAGCATTTACATTGCATTAGGTGTTATGAGTAACCTAGAGATGATTTGAAGTACACAGGAGGATGTGTGTAGGTTGTATACAGATGTTACACCATTATATATAAAGGACTTGGGCATCCATGGATTTGGGTATCCACAGGTGTCCTGGAACACATTTCCCACAGATACTGAGGGATAGACTGTATTTTGAACTACATGATTACAAAAATATTCTATATGAAAATCTGTGGGTTTTTGCTAAAGCAGTTTTAGAGAAAACATACATATTAGAAAAGAAAGGTTGACAAAAATGAGCAAAGTATCTATCTCAAGAAGTTGGCAAAAGAGCATAAAAAGCAGAAGAAATAATGAAGATGAAGCAAAAATAAATGACATATAAAACAAACTCAAATAGGCCCATAAAAACCCAGAGTTGGTTCTTTAAAAGATTAATAACATTGCTAAACCTCTGAGATGCTGATCAAGAAAAAAAAGAACACACAACTAAGTAATATTAAGAATAGAAGAAGGAAATTGTACCATAAATTCAATTTATTGACATAAAATATGAGGCTATAATGCATAATTTCATGCTAATTTTTTTTTATTTGGGCTTTGGGGTACATGTGCACATCCTGCATCCTTTACGATTGTTGCATAGGTACATATACGCCATGGTGGTTTGCTGTCTACACCCCCCACACTCCCACCCCATTGCCTACATCAGGCATTTCTCCCGTGTTATCCCACCCTCCCTCACTGTCCTTCCGCTTCCCTCCCCTCCACTCCCCCACTTATCCCTGTGAGTGTTGTTCCCTTCCCTGTGCCCAGGTGTTCTCATTGTTCATCACCCGCCTATGAGTGAAAACATGTGGTGTTTGGTTTTCTGCTCTTGTGTCAGTTTGCTGAGAATGATGGTTTCTGGATTCATCCATGTCTCTACAAAGGACATGAACTTGTCATTTTTTATGGCTGCATAGTATTCCATGGTGTATATGTGCCACATTTCTTTTGTCCAGTCTGTCATTGATGGGCATTTGGGTTGGTTCCAGGTCTTTGCTATTGTAAACAGTGCCACAATGAACATATGTGTGCATGTGTCTTTATAACAGAACGATTGATAACCCTTTGGGTATATACCCAGTAATGGGATTGCTGGGTCAAATGGAATTTCTATTTCTAGATCCTTGAGGAATCGCCACGCTGTCTTGCATAATGGTTGAATTGATTTACACTCCCACCAACAGTGTAAAAGTGTTCCTTTTTCTCCATATTCTCTCCAGCATCTGTTGTCTCCAAATTTTTTAATGATCACCATTCTAACTGGCGTGAGATGGTATCTCAGTGTGGTTTTGATTTGCAGTTCTCTGATGACCAATGATGATAAGCATTTTTTCATATGTTTGTTGGCTGCATATTTGTCTTCTTTTGAAAAGTGTCTCTTCATATCCTTTGACCACTTTTGAATAGGTTTGCTTTTTCTTATAAATCTGCTTTAGTTCTTTGTAGAGTCTGGATATTAGCCCTTTGTCTGATGGGTAGATTGCAAAAATTTTTTCCCATTCTGTTGGTTGCCGGTTTACTCTAATGATTGTTTCTTTTGCTGTGCAGAAGCTCTTAAGTTTAATTAGATCCCATTTGTCTATTTTGGCTTTTGTTGCCATTGCTTTTGGTGTTTTAGTCATGAAGTCCTTGCCTGTGCCTGTGTCCTGAATGTTGCTGCCTAGGTTTTCTTCTAGGGTTTTTATGGTGTTAGTTCTTATGTTTAAATTTTTTATCCATCTGGAGTTAATTTTTGTATAGGTTGTAAGGAAGGGGTGCAGTTTCAGCTCCTGCATGTGGCTAGCCAGTTTTCCCAATACCATTTATTAAACAGGGAATCCTTTCCCCATTGCTTGTTTTTGTCTGGTTTGTCAAAGATCAGATAGTTGTAGATGTGTGGCATTGCTTCCAAGGCCTCTGTTCTGTTCCATTGGTCTATATCTCTGTTTTCGTACCAGTACCATGCCGTTTTGATTACTGTAGCCTTGTAATATAGTTTGAAGTCATGATGCCTCCAGCTTTGTTCTTTTTGCTTGGGATTTTCTTGGCTATGCGGGCTCTCTTTTGGTTCCATATGAAGTTTAAAGTGGTTTTTTCCAGATCTGTGAACAAGATCAATGGTAGTTCGATGGGGATGTCATTGAATCTATAAATTACTTTGGGCAGTGTGGCCATTTTCACAATATTGATTCTTCCTAACCATGAGCATGAAATGTTTTTCCATCTGTTTGTGTCTTCTCTTATTTCCTTGATCAGTAGTTTGTAGTTCTCCTTGAAGAGATCTTTTACATCCTTTGTTAGTTATATTCCTAGGTATTTTATTCTCTTTGTAGTAATTGTAAATGGGAGTTTGCTCATGATTTGGCACTCTGTTTGTCTGTTATTGGCATATAGGAATGCTTATGATTTCTGCACATTGATTTTGTATCCTGAGACTTTGCTGAAGTTCCTTATAAGCTTGAGGAGGTTTTGGGCTGAGACGTTGGGGTCTTCTAAATATACAATCATGTGGTCTGCAAATAGGGACAGTTTGACTTCTTCTTTTCCTAATTGAATGCACTTTGTTTCTTTTTCTTGCCTAATTGTTCTGGCTAGAACTTCCAATACTATATTGAATAGGAGTGGTGAGAGAGGGCATCCTTGTCTAGTGCCAGTTTTTAAAGGGAATACTTCTAGTTTTTGCCCATTCGGTATGATACTGGCTGTGGGTTTCTCGTAAATAGCTTTTATTGTTTTGAGATACGTTGTATTGATACCTAGTTTATTGAGAGTTTTTAGCATAAAGGCTGTTGAATTTTGTCGAAGGCCTTCTCTGCATCTATTGAGATATCATGTGGTTTTAGTCTTTGGTTCTGTTTATGTGGTGAATTACATTTATAGATTTGCATATGTTGAACCAACCCTGTATCCCCAGGATGAAGCCTACTTGATCGTGGTGGATAAGCTTTTTGATGTGCTGTTGGATTTGGTTTGCCAGTATTTTATTGAAGATTTTTGCATCAATGTTCATCATGGATATTGTCCCGTAGTTTTCTTTTTTAATTGTATCTCTGCCAGATTTTGGTATCAGGATGATGTTGGTCTCATAGAAAGAGTTAGGGAGGATTCCCTCTTTTTGTATTGTTTGGAATAGTTTCAACAGGAATGGTACCAGCGCCTCTTTGATGTCTGGTAGAATTCGGCTGTGAACCTATCTGGACCTGGACTTTTTTTGGTTGGTAGGCTATTAATTGCCGCCTCGACTTCAGCCCTTGTTATTGGTCTATTCAGGGTTTCAGCTTCTTCTTGGCTTAGTCTTGGGAGTGTGCAAGTGTCCAGGAATTTATCCATTTCTTCCAGATTTACTGGTTTATGTATATAGAGTTATTTGTAGTAATCGCTGATGGTAGTTTGTATTTCCGAGGAATTGGTGGTGATCTCCCCTGTGTCGTTTTTTGTTGCGCATCTATTTGATTCTTCTCTCTTTCTATTAGTCTAACTAGCGGTCTATCTGTTTTGTTGATCTTTTAAAAAAACCAGCTTCTGGATTTATTGATTTTTTTGAAGGGTTTTTTGTGCCTCTGTCTCCTTCAGTTCTGCTCTGATCTTAGTTATTTCTTGTCTTCTGCTTACTTTCGAGTTTTTTTGATCTTGCTCCTCTAGCTCTTTCAATTTGGATGATAGGGTATCGATTTTAGATCTTTCCTTGTTTCTCATGTGGGCATTTATTGCTATAAATTTCCCTCTAGACACTGCTTTAATTATGTCCCCTAGGATCTGGTACATTGTGTCTTCATTCTCGTTGGTTTTGAAGAACATTTTTGTTTATGCCTTCATTTCATTGTTTACCCATTCGTCATTCAGGAGCAAGTTGTTCAGTTTCCATGTGATTGTGCTGTTTTGAGTGCTTTTCTTAATCCTGAGTTCTAATTTGATTGCGCTGTGGTTTGTTATGATTTCCATTCTTTTGTATTTGCTGAGGAGTGATTTACTTCCAATTATGTGGTCAGTTTTGGAATAAGTGCAATATGGTGCTGAGAAGAATGTGTATTCTGTGGATTTGGGGTGGTGTGTCCTGTAAATGTCTATTAGGTTTGCTTGGTCCAAATCTGCACTGAAGTCCTGGATATCCTTGTTGACTTTCTGTCTCGTTGACCTGTCCAAGATTGTTGGTGGAGTGTTAAAGTCTCCCACTATTACTATGCGGGAGTCTAAGTCTCTTTGTAGGTCATTAAGAACTTGCTTTATGGCCGGGCGCAGTGGCTCACGCCTGTAATCCCAGCACTTTGGGAGGCCGAGGCGGGTGGATCACGAGGTCAAGAGATCGAGACCATCCTGGTCAACATGGTGAAACCCCGTCTCTACTAAAAATACAAAAATTAGCTGGGCATGGTGACAAGTGCCTGTAGTCCCAGCTACTCGGGAGGCTGAGGCAGGAGAATTGCTTGAACCCAGGAGGCGGAGGTTGCGGTGAGCCGAGATCGCGCCATTGCACTCCAGCCTGGGTAACAAGAGCGAAACTCCGTCTCAAAAAAAAAAAAAAAAAAGAACTTGCTTTATGTATCTAGGTGCTCCTGCATTGGGTGCATGTGTATTTAGGATAGTTAGCTCTTCTTGTTGCATTGATCCGTTTACCATTATGTAATGCCCTTTTTTGTCTCTTTTGATCTTTGTTGGTTTAAAGTCCATTTTATCAGAAACTAGGATTGCTACCCCTGCTTTTTTTTGCTCTCCATTTGCTTGGTAAATCTCCTTCCATCCCTTTATTTTGAGTCTGTGAGAGTACTTGCATGTGAGGTGGGTCTCCTGAATACAACACACTGATGGGTCTTGACTTTTTATCCAGTTTGCCAGTCTGTGTCTTTTGATTGGGGCATTTAAGCCATTTATATTCAATGTTAATATTGTTATGTTTGAATTTGATCCTGCCATTTTGTTACTGGCTGGTTTTTTTGCCCGTTAGTTGACGTGGCTTCTTCATTGCGTCGTTGTTCTTTACCATTTGGTACGTTTTTGCAGTGGCTGGTACTGGTTGTTCCTTTCCCTGTTTAGTACTTTCTTCAGTAGCTCTTGTAAGGCAGGTTTTGTAGCAACAAAATCTCTCAGCAATTGCTTGTTCATAAAAGATTTTATTTCTTCTTCACTTATGAAGCTTAGTTTGAATAGATACGAAATTCCGGGTTGAAAGTTCTTTTCTTTAAGGATGTTTAATATTGGCCCCCACTACCTTCTAGCTTGTAGGGTTTCTGCCAAGAGATCTGCTGTGAGTCTGATGGTCTTTCCTTTGTGGGTGATTCGACCTTTCTCTCTGGCTGCCCTTAGCATTTTTTCCTTCATTTCAGCCCTGGTGAATCTGACAGTTATGTGCTTTGGGGTTGCTCTTCTTGAGGAATATCTTTGTGGTATTCTGTGTATTTCCTGGATTTGAATGTTGGCCTGCCTTGCTAGGTTGGGAAAGTTCTCTTGGATGATATCTTGAAGAGTGTTTTTCAACTTGGATTCATTCTCCCCATCACATTCAGGTACACCAATCAAGCATACATTAGGTCTTTTCACATAGTTCCATAGTTCTTGGAGGCTTTGTTCATTTTTTTTTCACTTCTTTTTCTCTAATCTTGCCTTCTTGTTTTATTTCATTGATTTTCTCTTCGATCTCTGATATCCTTTCTTCTGCTTGATTGATTTGGCTATTGAAATTGTGTATGCCTCGCAATGTTCTCATGCTGTGTTTTTCAGCTCCATCAAGTCATTTATATTCTTCTCTAAGCTGGTTATTCTAGTTAGCATTTCGTTTAACCTTTTTTCAAGGTTCTTAGTTTCTTTGCATTGGGTTAGAACATGGTCTTTTAACTCAGAGAAGTTTGTTGTTATCCACCTTCTCAATCCTATTTCTGTCATTTCATCAAATTCATTCTCTGTCCTTTTTTGTTCCCTTGATGGTGAGGAGTTGTGATCCCTGGGAGGAGAAGAGGTGTTCTGTTCTTTGATGGTTTCATCCTTTTTGCGCTGTTTTTTTCCCCGTCTTGGTGGATTTATGTCCCTTTGACTGGTGATTTCAGGAGGAGTCTCTGAGTGGACGTTTCTTCTATTGAGGTTGAAGCTGTATCTTTTTTGGCCTGTAGAGGGCGTTCTGGGCTCTCTTGGGTTCAGTCGGATTGTTGGGTGGGTGGTCCTTCCCTGGAGTTTGTTTGCAGGTGGGATTGGCCCTGCCTTCCCAATGGCGTCTGTCCTAGAGCTAGATCTTCCTGGTTGGGGTCAAACTGGTGTATTTGCTGCCAAGCTCTCTGGCGAGGGCTTCAGTTTGAATTCTGTGGAGGTGAGGCCTGCCAGGCCTTATGGTCTGTTTCCCTGCTTTCAAGAAACTCTGCCTCCCTCTGTGGGACTATCCGTCCTGCTGGTGTTAGTCCAAACTTCCACCCAGGTCCCTGCGACAACTTGGCCGGGCCTGGCAGGAGCTGCTGCTCAGATGTGAATTGGCAGCTCACGGCACCCCACGATCTGACAGGGCTCTCATGGACCGTGGGTTGTATGAGGGATGAGGTAAGCACAGGATCCGAATCGGAGCACCGAGGGGGTGAAGTCCCCCGACCCTCCGAGCTGGTGTACATTTCAGGTGGAGACGTGCCTCCCATCTTGATTTGCCTCCCTGGGTGGCTCTCACCCTGCGGCTTCTTCCCTGGGCTATTTTCAGTGCCCTGTCAGTCCCACCGAAACGAACCCAGCACCTCGTTTGGAGTCCTGGAGTCCTCTAGCCCTCTGCATCTCATTCGCAGGGAGCTGCATTCTGGTGTTGCCTTCTCACGGCCATCTTGTGGCCCTCCCTTTTTTTTTTTTTTTTTTTTTTTTTTGTTTGTTTGTTTGTTTGAGATAAAGTCTTGCTCTGTCGCCCAGGCTGGAGTGCAGTGGTGGGATCCCTGCTCACTGCAAACTCCGTCTCCCAGATTCAAGCAATTCTGCCTCAGCCTCCCAAGTAACTGGGATTATAGGCATGCGCCATCAATCACAGCTGGCTAATTTTGTATTTTTAGTTTCACCATGTTGGCCAGGCTGGTCTCAAACTTCTGACCTCAGGTGATCCACCCACCTTGGCCTCCCAGAGTGCTGGGATTACAGGCATTAGCAACCGTTCCTATGCTAATTTTTTTAAACTCACAGGTATGGATCCCTTTGGAAATGTCAAAGTCTAAATCGTAGGCCAGTCATTGTTTGTCAGTGGTTGGTTTAGTGGTGTGCACGTGATCCAGATGTTAGGAAGATTTCTATGATAAATTTTGAGACATCAGATTAAATCATTAACTTCAATGCTACTTTCTTTGTGAGGAGAGTTTTAAATTACTTTTGTCTAACTATGAGGCTATTCAAGTTACCTATTACTTTTTGTGTTAGTTCTTCTGATATCCTCCTGATATCATGGCATAAAAAGTTAAAGCAGGACTGCGTGCGGTGGCTCACACCTGTAATCCTACCACTTTGGGAGGCCGAGGCAGGCGGATTGCCTGAGACCAACCTGGGCAACACGGTGAAACCCCATCTCTTCTAAAAATAAAAAAAATTTAGCCGGGTGTGGAGGCGTGCACCTGCAGTCTCAGCTACTTGGGAGGCTCAGGTGGGAGAATTACTTGAACCCAGGAGATGGAGGTTGTAGTGAGCTGAGATTTTGCCACTGAACTCCAGCCTGGGCAACAGAATGAGACTCTGTCTCAGGAAAAAAAAAAAAAGGTAAAGCAGGCTGGGTGTAGTGGCTTATGCATATAATCCCAGCACTTCGGGTGGCTGAGGTGGGAGGATCACTTGAATCCAGGAGTTGGAGACCAGCTTAGGCAATATGGTGAGACTTCATCTCTACAAAAAAAATTTTAGAGATTAGCCAGGCCGTGGTGGCACACACCTAGAGGCCCAGCTATTTGGGAGACTGAGGTGGGAGGGTCGCTTGAATTCAGGGAGATTGAGTCTCAGTGAGCCTAGTGACAGAGTGAGACCCTGTCTCAAAAAGAGAAAAGAAGGCTGGGTGTGGTGGCTCACACCTGTAATCCCAGCACTTTGGGAGGCTGAGGCGGGCAGATCACCTGAGGTCAGGAGTTCAAGACCAGTCTGACCAACATGGAGAAACACTGTCTCTACTAAAAATACAAAATTAGCTGGCATGGTGGTGAATGCCTGTAATCCTGGCTACTCGGAAGGCTGAGGCAGGAGAATGGCTTGAACCTGGGAGGCAGAGGTTGCGGTGAGCCGAGATTGCGCCATTGCACTCCAGCCTGGGCAACAAGAGTGAAACTCCATCTCTTAAAAAAAAAAAAAAAAAAAATAAGGAAAAGAAAAGAAAGCAATACTTTCTATTATTTCTTTGAACAAATATTTACAAGACACCTACTGTATGCTAGGCACTATTATTTACCGTATTTCTTATATCCAGTCAGGCTGGATTATTTTTTAGGACAAAAAATTTAGAAACAAAAATGGCTATTCCTAGAAGGATGCAGCTGCTTAAAAAAAAAGGAGGGGTGGGGAGCCCCAGCATAGCTGGTGGTGACAATGCTACTATAAAAACTGAGTAGCACCTATTTCACAGAGCACCTGTATAGTTTGTAAAGGAGTATGGTTTTTCAGAGGTACCATTATTAACTGGGATTCAACACACTGCATAGACTTCAAGTAGGTTTATTGACTTCAGGGTATCCACAATTCCTGTGAAATTGTATAGAATATTTTATGTGTATATGCTTTTTGGTGATAGGGAAGAGAGGGTTCAATGGCTTTCCATAGATTTTTCAAAGGGCCCAAAAATGTGTAAGAATTACTTCTCTGTGAGTTAAGAAAAGTTTACAGAGACCAACAAATAGTTTTTTTCTTCATTTTGTGTTTCATGTCTGTTTTGAATAACCATTATAGTAAAATATTAATTATATGTAAGATTCTCTGACTTTTGTTCAATTCATGTTATTTTGCCAGTACTTTAACTGATAACTTTTTTTTAAAGGTTCAGGAACAAGTGCATCCCAATCTCTCAGCTAATGAGGAGTCTCTCTATTATATTGAAGAGCTGATTTTTCAGCTGCTTAATAAATTATGCATGGCCCAGCCAAGGACTGTTCAAGATGTGGAGGTAAAAATTATTTTATTATTTCAAAAAGTCAACCACTGTATGAATTAATTTTTGTATCATTCTAAATTATTGTGAAAGCTAAAACCACTGAAATTATGTATAATATATATGGTCAGTTCATTTATTTTTTATTTTTTATTTTTTATAAAGATGGGGTTTCACCATTATGGCCAGGCTGGTTTTGAACTCCTGACCTCAGGTGATCCACCCACCTCGGCCTCCCAAAGTGCTAGGATTACAGGCGTGACCCACCATGCCCAGTGGTCAGTTCATTTTTGACAAAAACATCAAGGCAATTCATTAAGGAAAGGAAAGTTTTCCAGAAGAAAAATCTTAGAACAACTGGATACATTTATAAGGGAAAAAAACCTTGAACCCTATCTCATGCCATAGACAAAAATTAATTCAAAATGGATCATAACCTTAGACATAACAGCTGAACTACAAGGTTTCTAGAAGAAAATTCTGGAAAATATCTTTATAACCTCCTAGGGTTAGGCACTTTTTTTTTTGAGGCCGAGTCTTGTTCTGTCACCCAGGCTAGAGTGCAGTGGCGCAATCTTGGCTCACTGCAACCTCCATCTCCCGGGTTCAAGTGATTCTCCTCCTTCAGCCTCCCGAGTAGCTGAGATTACAGGCACCCGCCACCATGCCTAGCTAATTTTCACATTTTTATTAGAGACGGGGTTTCACCATGTTAAGCAGGATGACCTCGAACCTGACCTTGTGATCTACCTGCTTTGGCCTCCCAAAGTGCTGGGATTACAGGCGTGAGCCACTGTGCTCAGCCTAGGCACATATTTTTTTAGAGAAGACTCAAAACATAGTACTTTGTATTAAAGAATAAGGGCAGATGTGGTGGCTCACAGCTGTAATTCCAGTACTTTGGGTGGCTGAGGCGGGAGGATTGCTTGAGCTAAAGAGTTTGACACCAGCCTGATCAATATAGGGAGACCCTGTCTCTACAGAAAAATTTAAAAATTAGCCAGGCCTCATGGCATGTGCTTGTAGTCCTAGCTACTTGGAGGGTGAGACTGAGGATTGCTTGAGCCCAGGAAATCAAGGCTGCAGAGCCATGTTCATACCACTATACTTTAGCTGGTGTGAGAGAAGGAAACTCTGGCTCAACAAAAACAAAACAAAACAAAGAATAAAATGGATGAGAAATTAAAAAGATATAGTCACAGTCTAGTGGAAAACATAGAGCTTAAATCCAGAATATGTTAAAAACTCTTGCAAATCATTGATTAAAAAGACACCATTCTCTCCCAAAAAAGTCTTAAACAGACACATGTAAAAGAAGATATACTGTGCTTGCTTCGGCAGCACATATACTAAAATTGGAACAATACAGAGAAGATTAGCATGACCCCTGTGCAAGGATGACATGCAAATTCGTGAAGCGTTCCATATTTTTAAATTAAAAAAAATTAATAAAAAAAAAGAAGATATACTAATATCCAGTAAGCACATGAAAACGCGCTGAAGCTCACGGGTGATCAGGGAAATAGAAATTAAAACCATGATGAGATACTACTTCACACCCACTGAAAAGGATAAAATTAAAGACTGATTACACCAAATGTTGGTGAGAACATAGAGCAGCTAGAACTCTTTTTCTTTTCTTTTTTTTTTGAGATAGGGTCTCACTCTGTCACCCAAACTGGAGTACAGTGGCACAATCACATCATGGCTCACTGCAGCCTCAACCTCCTGGGCTCAGGTGATCCTCCCTCCTCCACCTCCTGAGTGGCTGAAACTACAGGTGTGTACCACCATTCCCAGCTACATTTAAATTTTTTTGTAGATATGGATTTCCCTATGTTGCACAGGCTGGTCTCAAACTCCTGGGCTAAAGTGATCCTCCCACCTTGGCCTCCCAAAGTGCTGGAATTACATGTGTGAGCCACTGAGCCCAGCCTCAGCTAGAACTCTTAAACATTGCTAGTGGGGGCCAGGCACGGTGGCTCACACCTATAATGCCAGCACTTTGGGAGGCTGAGGTGGGTGGATCACGAGGTCAAGAGATCGAGACCATCCTGGCCAACATGGTGAAACCCCGTCTCTACTAAAAATACAAAAAATAGCCGGGCATGGTGGCACATGCCTGTGGTCCCAGCTACTCGGGAGGCTGAGGCAGAAGAATCGCTTGAACCCAGGAGACGGAGGTTGCAGTGAGCCGAGATTGCACCACTCCAGCCTGGCGATAGAGCAAGACTCTGTCTCAAAAAAAAAAAAAAAAAAAAAAAAAAAAAAAGCTAGCGGGAATATATAATGGTATAATCACTTTGGAAAACTACCTGGTGGTTTCTTGTAAGTTAAATCTATATGTAACATATAACCCGGTAGTTCTGTTTCTAAGTATTTAACCCTAGAGAATGAAAATATATGTTCACAAAGAGACCTGCACATGAGTGCTCAAGTGGTTTAATTCATAATAACAAAGAGTTAGAAACAAGTCAAATTTCTGTCAACAAGAAAATAAATAAATGTGGCAGATTCATAAAAGGGAATACTAGTCAGTGATAAAATTTTAAAAATGAACTATCGATATGAGCAGTAACATAGCTGCCACTCATAGACATTACATAGAGCAAAAAAAGCAGACCCAAATGAGTTTGTGCTGTATGATTTTGTATATATGAAATTTAGAAACAGCTAAAGCCAGTGGAGGTAGAAATCAGAATGGTAGTTGCCTGTGAGAGATGGAGATCAAGATTATAAAAATGTTCTCTATGAGAGTGAGCATGGTGGCTCATGCCTGTAATCCCAGCACTTTGGGAGGCCAAGATGGATAGATCATTTGAAGTCAGGAGATCAGCCTGGGGAACATGGTGAAACCACATCTCTACCAAAAATATAAAAATTAGCCTGGGATGATAGTGCACACCTGTAGTCCCAGCTACTTGGGGGACTGAGGCACAAGAATCACTCAAACCCAGGAGGTGGAGGCTGCAGTGAGCTGAGATCTTGGTGCCACTGCACTCTAGCCTGGGTGACAGAGTGAGACCCTGTCTCAAAAAACAACAAATAAAACGTTCTCTATGTCAGTTGGGGTGATGGTTACACAGTCATAAGCATTTCTGAAACTCAACAAATTGTACGTTTTAAGATCTGTGCATTTTACTGCATATAAATGTTACCTCAGTAAAATATTTGTGTACATTTTGAGGACATTGGCTTGTTTAAAAATTGTATACATGTATGTATATATATGCATATGGATACATATATGTACATACAGTTTTTCAGATACAAATGTCTTTATATATGTACAAATATATATATCTGAAAGACTATGTGTAAATTAGTACTAAAATATTTGTTTGGCCTTGGTTACATGGGAGTATTTTTGGATTTTTAGCAATATCTGTTAGGGAGATATTTTTACTTCTTTTGTATAAAAACACCCCTTGCACTTAATATTAATAAAATTTATTTTCCTTTTCTCCTTCTAAAAACAAAACAAAAGAAATATCTAACATTTCAGCTATCAAAAATTACTTTTATTTTTATGTTTTGAGACAGAGTCTCTCTCTGTCGCCCAGGGTGGAGTGCAGTGGTGTGATCTCAGCTCACTGCAACCTCCGTCTCCCAGGTTCAAGAGATTCTTGTGACTCAGCCTACCGAGTAGCTGGGACTATAAGCATGCGCCACCATGCCAAAACACTGTTACACTATTCCATGTTCGCTTTAATCTTTCCTATATATGCTATGTATTGTTTTTGCCTTTTTCCAGTTCATCTTAATTATGTTTAAAGCTTTCTTTCTAAATTTTACCTTTGTCTTTTATCCATGAAAATTATGTGGAAAAATTTTGATAGTCCTATTGACTTTTTTTTTTTTTTTTCAGATGAGTTCTCCCTCTCACCCAGGCTGGAGTGTAGTGCCATGATCTCAGTTCACTGCAGACTCCACCTCCTGGGTTCAAACAATCCTCCCACCTCAGCTTCCCACGTAGCTGGGACTACAGGCATGTTCCACTATGTTGGGCTAATTTTTGTATTTTTAGTAGAGACGGGGTTTTACCATGTTGCCTGGCTGGTCTCAAACTTCTGAGCTCAAGTGATCCACCTGCCTCTACCTCCCAAAGTGTTGGGATTATAGGCGTGAGCCACTGCACACCTCCTGACCTTTTTTTTTAAACCAAAAAATTTATTACAGGAATCAGAATGTATTATGTCACTATTATCTGCTAGCATTAAGAATAGTGATAAAGTTGAATTTTGTATGAATATTCTGTTTACAAACACTTCTAATACTACTACAATGGTTCTGCTATGATTGAGCAGGAACGAGTTCAGAAGACCTTTCCTCACCCGATTGATAAGTGGGCCATTGCTGATGCACAATCTGCTATAGAAAAACGAAAACGAAGAAATCCTCTTTTATTGCCTGTGGACAAAATCCATCCTTCACTGAAGGTAACAAAACATTTAACATTAGTTGGGTAGTGTTCTTTATAACAAATAATACTTTATTACTGTATTTATACAGCATTAATATAGCATGGTCTGTGTTAGTGTGTATATGTGCACTTGCATGTGTATACTTGTACATACACCTACATACATGTTATATATATTAATATATATACAAAATAAATTGTACTCTGGTGAAATTGGATTGCTTTTCAAATAATATTAAAAGTTATTAATAGTGATAATGTATCACTATTATCTTGTGGCATCTTTTTTTTTTTTTAATTAAATAGAGACAGGGTCTCACAGTGTTGCCCAGGCTGGTCTCAAACTCCTGGGCTCAAGTGATTCACCTACCTTGGCCTCCCAAAGTGCTAGAATAACAGACATGAGCCATCATGGCTGGCCCATTGTGGCATCTTTATGGCATCTTCCAATGACTGCTACTCTGACTGATTCCTATATAGTAGGCCATGATTCTCAGCCATTTGTTGATTAAGAAAGTGTATAATGTCGGCTGGGTGCAGTGGGTCATGCCTGTAATCCCAGCACTTTGGGAGACCGAGGCAGGCGGATCACAAGGCTAGGAGTTCAAGACCAGCCTGGCCAATGTAGTGAAACCCTGTCTCTACTAAAAATATAAAAATTAGCTGGGCATGGTGGCATGCACCTATAGTCCCAGCTACCTGGGAGGCTGAGGCAGGAGAATCACTTGAACATGGGAGGCGAAGGTTGCAGTGAGCCAAGATCTGGCCACTGCACTCCAGCCTAGGCAAGAGAGAGAGATTCCGTCTCAAAAAAAAAAAAAAAAGAAAAAGAAAGAAAGTGTATAATGTCAAAAGCTTCTGTGAGTTCAGAACTGTTTTTGAAATTAATTTGTATTATCACACATTATTTTTTATATACTAGAAAAGTGGACTAGGGTCTAGTTCGGCTACTAGATGCATATTAGGGCATAGGGCAAAATACGCTTGGTGTATATGGATTTTAAGAGTTTTGTAGCAAATTCAAGGCCCCTCCCCACACCCCTTCTCACACACAGACACTTCCACACCTCCCCTCAATAGAAACTACTGTAATTAGGGAATACTGGTTTTAAAGTAGGATCCTTGAAGATAGCAGGTATTTTTATATTTGTCAGATGGGTTTTGGTTAATGTATTAAGAGGCTTTTAGTGGAGTCCAGCCCAAGATTTCTATATTAGGATCTGCTGTTGTTGTTTGATAAAAAGCAGAGTTGTTAAATTAGATGTCTCTTAAAAGAAAAAAAGCCCCTAATACAAGGACCAAAGGATCGTATTATATCCCATGGTACCCATACGTTTAGACGTATAGTTAATAGAAAGTTTTTTATAAGCAAGGATGTTAAATAGGAATTTTTTAAGTGTTTAATACTTAACAGTGCTATGTTTTGCAATTAAATTATTTATTCTTTTTACAGGAGGTTTTAGGGTACAAAGTGGACTACCATGTGTCCCTATATATTGTGGCTGTACTAGAGTATATCTCAGCTGACATTTTAAAATTGGCTGGTAATTATGTTTTCAATATCCGGCATTATGAAATATCTCAGCAGGACATTAAAGTGTCAATGTGTGCAGATAAGGTAAGTGTTACAAGCTATTTAAACTTAACTTGAATAGCAACTATACTCATTTCTGCCTCAATATTTTTGTATACATTATTAGATAAGTACTTTTTATAATTGCTGGTACTGGAAGAGAGAAAAATCCTGAGTTTACAGAGTAACCATGATATTTCCAGATTTTTAAGCATATGGCGGGATGGGGATCTCTTTTTTTTTTCATCTGGAATCTTTTCCTTACAAGAAAAAAACACCCAAAGCCACAAACCAATTTAAGTAGTTTGAGTTTTATACTTTTGGAAAGAGAACATGCAGGGTTCTACTCGTGTACTTTTAAGTGTAAGTAATTTTGAAGACCATACTTTGGTTTCACAGCATAGTTTAGTGAGGTACAGGAAGAGAGAAAATTAGACTACAGTGCTGAAGTTACTCCCCTCTGATCATTTTTTTGTTTATATATCTGTCTTCTTTCCTGAGGGTAAGCTACTTGAGGGAAGAAATTGAGTTTTTCATATTCTTCTGTACTACTTTTCTTACTTTCTTATTTTTCTTCTTATTTATTTATTTATTTAAGACAAGGTGTCACTTTGTCACTCCAGGCTGGAGTGCAGTGGCGCAATCTCAGCTCTCTGCATCGTTTGCCTCCCTGGCTCAAGCAATCCTCCTTCCTTAGCCTTTTGAGTAGGTAGGACCACGCCCTGCTGTTTTTTGTATTTTTTGGACAGTTGGGGTTTCACCATGTTGCCCAGGCTGGTCTTGAACTCCTGAGCTCAAGTGTCTGCCCTGGCCTCCCAAAGTGTTGGGATTACAGGCATCACCCTCTGCACCCATTGAAGCTATAACACTGAATAAGATAGCAATCCTTGTGTTAGAAGGTATTTATTTTACTGCAAAAAAATATTATAAACATAATTACAGAACAATATGATTAAAACTGTTATACTAATAAGTCCAAGGTACAGTGGAGAAAGTAATGAACTCTAGCATGGGTGAGGCCGGAAAGACTACAGAAAAGATGCCTAAATGAAACTCTCTCAGGCTGAACAGCCTCCAGGATCTAGCACATGCCGGTGGTTCTCAGCCTTGACTGCACATCAGAATTAACAGAAAGCTTTTAAAGAATGCTGATGCCTGCATATCACCCCCAGAGATTTAATTGCTCTGGATTGGATCTCCAAACCTCAGTATTCTTTGAAAGCATTCCAAGTAATTCTGATGTGGAGTTATAATGACTGAGACCCATTGTACAATGCCATAATTTCAAAAATGACTTTTCACTTACATCATGGTAGGAATTCCTTGTTATTTCTGTTTTGACTTCTAAAAATATGGCTACTTTTTTTTCTTTACTTTGAAAATATCTTAGACTTACAGAAAAGTTGAAAGTACAACAAAAAGTACTCCCTTGCCACTTGAACCATATGAGAATAAAATGCCAACATACTGTGTCCCATATACAAGAACATTTTACTACATTACTACAGTATGACTGACAGTCAAAATCCAGGCGATGAATACGTTGATACATTATACCATCTAACTTTCACACATCATTCAAGTTTTGTCACATATCCTAATGATAATCTTTATACCAAAATGATTCAGTCCAGAATTATATATTGTTTATGTGTCATGTATTTTTTTATTCTCTTCAGTCTGGAATAATTCCTCATTCCTCCCTTAACTTTTTTTTTTTTTTTTTTTTTTTTTTTTAATAAAGATGGCAAAGCAGGCCGGGACACCAGCGTGCCTGTAATCCCAGCACTTTGGGAGGCTGAGGCAGGCAGGCCACTTAAGGTCAAGAGTTCAAACCAGCCTAGTCAACATGGCAAAACCGCATCCCTACTAAAAATACAAAAAAAGTAGTAACTGGGCATGGTGGAACATGCCTGTAATCCCAGCTACTCAGGAGGCTGAGGAACAAGAATCATTTGAACCCAGGAGGTGGAGTTTGCAGTGAGTTGAGATTGCACCACTGTACTCCAGCCTGGGCGACAAAGCGACACTATTTAAAAAAAAAAAAAAGGGCCGGGCGCGGTGGCTCACGCTTGTAATCCCAGCACTTTGGGAGGCCGAGGCGGGCGGATCACGAGGTCAAGAGATCGAGACCATCCTGGTCAACATGGTGAAACCCCGTCTCAACTAAAAATACAAAAAAATTAGCTGGGCATGGTGGCACGTGCCTGTACTCCCAGCTACTCGGGAGGCTGAGGCAGGAGAATTGCTTGAACCCTGGTGGCGGAGGTTGCAGTGAGCCGAGGTCGCGCCACTGCACTCCAGCCTGGTGCCTGGTGATGAGTGAGACTCTGTCTCAAAAAAAAAAAAAAAAAAAGGTGGTAAAGCTGACTTTTTTCAAGGGAGGCTGTGGCAATAGGCTCAGTGACCACTGCAGTGTAATCCTGTGGCTGGGGAGAGAGACATCAGAATCAACTCCCCTCCTTTAACTTTTATAACCTGGACACTTTTGAAGGTTATAGGTCAGTTATTGTGTAGAATGTCCCTCAATTTAGGTTTTCTCTTGGTTAGAATCAGGTAATGGCCTTTGGCAGGAATATCATAGAATTTGTGCTGTGTTCTTCTCATTGCATTTTCTCAGATGGCACACAGGCACATGATTTCATTATGTAATTAGTGGTGATGTTGACTTTGTTGATTAAGGAGTTGTCTGCAAGGCTTCTCATCTGTGAAGTTATTCTTTTCCCTTTTGTAATTAATAAATGATTGTTTTGTGGAATATTTTGAAACTGTATCTTTATCACACTTAAACTTATTTATTTTAATATGGACTCATTAATTGTCATTTTATTCAATGGGTCATAATCTGTTACTTCATTATTTAGATGTTCCAGGCCAAGCACCGTGGCTAATGCTTGTAATCCCAGCACTTTGGGAGGCCAAGACAGGTAGATCGCTTGAACTCAAGAGTTTGAGACCAGCCTGGGCAACATGTCTCTACAAATAAAAAAAATTAGCTAGGCATGTGCTTGTGACTGTAGTCCCAGCTACTTGGGAGGCTGAGGTGGGAGACTCACTGGAGCTCAGGAGGTTAAGGCTACACTGAGCCGAGGTCATGCCACTGCACTCCTGACTAGTGACAGAGTGAGACCCTGTCTCAAAAAAAAAAGTTCCGGTTGTTCCAGATTTGGTCAATAGGAACCCTAGCTTGGTTTTTCCATTTCTGTCATTATTTGAATGCTTTATTTTCTTTTCTTCTTCCTATTTATTATTAAATTATAAATTGACAGCTTATAGTTGTATGTACAAGGAGTACAAGGTAAGGTTATGATTATGAAGAAAATATGGAATAATTAAATCAAGCTAATTAACATTCATTACCTCAAATACTTATTTTTTGTGGTGAGAACTTTTGAAATTTATTCTTAGCTAGTAAAATGATGGTTACAAGGCTAAGAAGGGTAGCTGGAGTGGGGGAAATGGGGATGGTTAATGGGTGCAAAAATGTTAGAATGAAGAAGATCTAATATTTAGTAGCACAACAGGGTAACTGCAGTCAACAATAATTTATTGTATATTTTGCAACAATTAAAAGAGTATAATTGGATTGTTTGTAACACAAAGAAAGGATAAATGCGTGAGGTAATGGCTACTCCATTTTATTCTGATGTGTGTGTTACACGCCTGCTTTTACTCTGTAAGTATATACACCTACTATGTACCCACAAAAATTTCTTTTAAAAATTGAAATGACAAAAAAATTACTCTTTTTGCAATTTTGAAATGTAAACACATTCTTATTTACTATATTCACCACACTGTGCAATAAATCTCATTAAAAAGACCCAGTTCCTCCTAATTGAGGTTTTGTTCCCCCACCCTGCAGCCTCTGGTAACCACATTCTACTGTGCTGCTGTGAGTTTGTTCTAGATTCCATATGTAAGTGAGAACATAAGTGCTTTTTTTTTTTTTTTGAGACAGAGTCTTGCTCTGTCTCCTGGGCTGGAGTGTAGTGGTGTAATCTTGTCTCACTGCAACCTCTGCCTCCCAGTTCGAGTGATTATCCTGTCTCAGCCTCCTGAGTAGCTGGGATTACAGGTGGCTGCCGCCACGTCTGGCTAATTTTTGTATTTTTAGTAGAGACGGGATTTCACTCTGTTGGCCAGCCTGGTCTTGAACTCCTGACCTTGTGATCTGCCCACCTCAGCCTCCCAAAGTGCTGCGATTATAGGTGTGAGCCACCACTCCTGGCCTGTTTGTTTGTTTTTGAGAGCTTGAATCTCCCACTGTCACCCAGGCTCACTGCAGCTTCAAACCCCTGGGCTCAGGCAATCCTCTGGCCTTAGCCTCCCAAGTAGCTAGAGCTACAGACACCTGCCACCATGCCCAGCTAATTTTTAAATTTTTGTAGGGATGGGGTCTCGCTCTGTTGCCCAGGCTGGTCTGGAGCACCTGGATTCAAGTGATTTTCTTGCCTCAACCTCCCAAGATGCTGGGATTACAGATGTGGGCCACTGCACCAGGCCATAAACTATTTTTTTAAATAAGTCATTCCTTTATTTGAAGCATTTTTCTGTGTCCTAAATCTTCACCTTTTGAGAGTTTTAAAAAATCTTCATGTGGTAGGATTTTCAGATCCCCTTATTGTATTGCTTTTAGACTGATTTCTAAAACTGAAGACAGCAGTTCAGATTTGGTCTGACCAACAGAGTCTACTGAAATGCACATATCCTTTATTCTATATGCTGTTCTTTAGTAATTTCAACATTAATATTTTGGCACCATGTCACTCTGTGTGCTTATCGAGTCTGCAGATTTCCAAACTCCCAAGGCTGTTTCACGTAAAGTACCATTGTGTTATGTCTTTGATTTCTCCAACTTGTGCTGTTGATTTTTTGTTATTGTTGTAAGAATGAATGTGAATTTATCCCTAGAAAATTTCATACTGTTATTGAGACTATGTTCCAGTATACATAGATACTTTAAAAATTGAATTCCATCATTCAGCATTTTAGATAATCTACTCAGGTTTTTGTAATGTGTACAAATCTGAGAAACCTTGATTTAAAATTATTTAGTAAAAATATTGAAAATGTAAGATGCCTTTGAATCTGGGAGGTAGAGGCTGCAGTGATCCGAGATCATGCCACTGCACTCTAGTCTAGGCAATGGAGGCGAGACTCCATATTATTTTATTTTATGTATTTATTTTTTGTTGTTGAGATGGAGTCTTGCTGTGTTTACCCAGGATGGAGTGCAATGGCACGATCTTGGCTCACTGCAATCTCTGCCTTCCTTTCAAGCGATTCTCCTGCCTCAGCCTCCCAAGTAGCTGGGATTACAGGTGCCTACCACCAAGTCTGGCTAATGTTTTTTGTATTTTTAGTAGAGATGGGATTTTACTGTCTTGGGCAAGCTGGTCTGAAACTCCTGACATAAGGTGATTCACCCGCCTCAGCCTCCCGAAATGCTGGGATTACAGATGTGAGCTACTATGCCTGGCCAAGACTCCATCTTAAAAAAAAAAAAAATTGAAAAGGATTATATAAGAAGTAGGATTTCTAGCATATGTTACTAGTGGCATTCTTCTAAGTTAAAAGTTACCTGTTTTCTTCATTGTTGCCTTTTAGTTAGCTATTATTTTCACATTTTGTCTAATTTGTGGGTCAACAAACTTTACCTATAAAGGCCCAGGGGATAAATACTTTAGGCTTTGTGGGCCATGCATCTACTCATCTCTGCCCTTGTAACATGAAAACAGCCATAAATGAATGAGCATGGGCTGTGTTCCAGCAAAACTTTATTTACAGAAACAGGCTATGGGCTGGATTTGGCCTTTGTGCTATAGTTTGCTGGTCCTGGTTTCAGACATTCTGTCATGTTCCCCTGTTTGTCACAAGAGAATGTCATATACTTAGCTAAAATCCAGATGACTTGGCCGGTTGTGGTGGCTCATGCCTGTAATCCTAGCACTTTGGGAGGTCAAGACAGGCAGATTGCCTGAGTTCAAGAGTTCGAGACCAGCCTGGGCAACATGGTGAAAGCCCATCTCTACTAAAATATAAAAAATCAGCCAGGCATTGTGGCAGTCGCTTGTAATCCTAGCTACTCAGGAGGCTGAGGCACAAGAATTGCTTGAACCTTGAAACTGAGAGGCGGAGGTTGCAGTGAGCTGAGATTGTGCCACTGCATTTCAGCCTGGGCAACTAAGTGAAACTATGTCTCAAAAAAAAAAAATCTAGATGACTTGATTTGTGGCTCTAGTTATGTAACCCTAAGTAATGAGATTGTATGACATGTGTGATCTTGGTATATCCAAATTGATATCTAGAGATCACTATTTCAAGAGTTCACAAACCATCTGTTTAATAAATTATTTGAATATATGGTTTCTAGGGATAGCTTTAATTTGCCAGACAGAGAACTTGAGAATCAACCCTATTTCTTTACATTTAAAAATGAAACCAATGTTTGGCTATATGAGGTATTCTAGCATATCAAAGATTGCTGAGAATTAGACAATCATAGGAAAGAATCGTAGAATTTAACTTCTAGTATATATGTCACTATTAAGAAAAACATTATTTAAATTGGAAAAGTTGGACATAAATGCTTAAGAAGGAAATTGATGTTTAGGAAAGGTAAAGGCCAAGCACAGTGGTTCACACTTGTAATCCCAGCACTTTAGGAGGCTGGAGCAGGAGGATAGATTGAATCCAGGCTTTTGAGACCAGCCTGGGCAACATAGCAAGACTTGATCTCTACAAAAAATTTTTAAAAAGAGACAAAGAAAGATGAGATACCCTGGGCAATATAGCAAGACCTCACCGCTACTAAAAATTTAAAAAATTATTGGTTTGGTGTAGTGGTGTATCCCAGCTACTTGGAAGGCCAAGGTAGGAGGATTGCTTGAGCCTGGGAAATTGAAGCTGTAGTGAGCTATTATGGTGCCACTGGGAAACAGGGGAAAAAAAAAGAAAGGTGAGAAAATAAGAGGGCGCAAAGCTGCTCTGAAGAAGGTTAGTTAGCTCCGATCTAGATGTACTAGCAGTTGAGTTCTGTATTTTTTTTTTTAACCTACTGATTTATTGTATTATACACTTTTTTTTTAAATTTTTTATTTTTTGAGACAGAGTCTCGCTCTGTTGCCCAGGCTGGAGTGTAATGGTGCCATCTCAGCTCCCTGCAACCTCTGCCTCCCAGGTTCAAGCGATTCTCCTGCCTCAGCCTCCTGAGTAGCTGCAATTACCGATGCCTGCCATCACGCTGGACTAACTTTTGTATTTTTAGTAAAGACAGGGTTTACCGCATTGACCAGGCTGGTCTTGAACTCCTTACCTCAAGTGATCTGCCTGCCTTGGCCTCCCAAAGTACTAGGATTATAGGCGTGACCTACCACACCTGGCCTTTTTTTTTTTTTTTAATTTTTTTTAAGACAGAGTCTTGCTGTGTCACCCAGGCTGGAGTGCAATCTGTAACCTTCACCTCCTGGGTTCAAGCGATTCTCCCACCTCAGCCTCCTGAGTAGCTGGGATTACAGGCACGTGCCACCATGCCAGGCTAATTTTTTGTACTTGTGATAGAGACAGGGTTTCACCATGTTGGCCAGGCTGGTCTCAAATTCCTGACCTCAGGTGGTCCGCCAGCCTTGGCCTCCCAAGGTGCTGGGCTTACAAGCATGAGCCACTGCACCTGGCCTTAAAATTGTTTTTGTAGAGGCTGGGTCTCTCTTTGTTGCATGGGCTGGTCTTGAACTTCTGGGCTCAAGGAATCCTCCCACTTCAACTTCCCAAAGTATTGGGATTACAGGTGTGAACCATTACACCTAGCCTGGCTCTGCTTTATTGTTCATGCTATAACCATGATCAAAAAATGCTTTACATGTCTAATGGTTCATAAATATATACAGTACATGTATACTTTTTAAACACGTATCTTTTGTGTATTTACTGTGTGTCAGATGCTTTGGATTTTAAGACGAAAGCACAGTTTTTTATCTTTAAATGGTTACTATTTAGTAAGGGAAAAGATAGAACAGAAATTTTAATACAGTTCGCCCTTTGTATTCATGAATTCTCTACTCATGGATTCAACCAGCCACAGATTAAAAAAATACTAAGAGAAAAGAAATTCCAGAAAATTCCAAAAAAGCAAAACTTGAATTTGTATGAGCTGAGTGCTACATTGAATCTATGTGAATGAAGTGATATGTAGGCATTGTATTAGATATTACAAGTAATCTAGAGATAATTTAAGTATACGGGAAAATGTGTGTAGGTTATATGCAAATAGTATACAATTTTATTTTATTTTGTTTCTTTTTTTTTTTAAAGATGGAGTTTCACCATGATGGCCAGGCTGGTCTTGAACTCCTGACCTCAGGTGATCCACCCACCTCAGCCTCCCAAAGTGCTAGGATTACAGGCATGAGCCACTGCGCCCGGCCACACAGTATACTATTTTATATAAGGAACTTGAGTGTCTGAGGATTGTGGGAGTGTGGGTGAGGATCCTGGAACCAATCCCTTGCAGATACCAAGGGATGACTGTATACCTTAGGTGCTTCTATAGGGAAGGGAGAAAGTTGCCAATCAAGGGCTAATGCTAGTGGAAGAGATTCTGGTAGGGAGTCAGAGTTTGTAAATGCTATCCAAAAAAAATTGTGTTTGTGCTAAATGGTGGAAAATGGGTAGGGATTGGTCAGGTGCATATATGAGAGTAGGGAGGGAAGGGGAAGTAAGAGAAGACTTTCTAGACAGAGGGAAATAAAGAGAACTGGGCAGATTTAAGGGATATTAGTTAAGAGTCAACAGGATTTGGGGACTGATTGAGGGAGAGAAGTTGGAAAAGTGGTAAGTCTAAGGTAATGGTCAGGTTTTCTTGTTATGAAGACCAAGTAGGTGATGCTGTTATTAGTGATTCTGAGAGTATACATGTATAGGTTTTTTAGGACAGGCAGAAGTCTAGCAAGCCTTTGGGAACTTTTGTCTAGGATCCAGAGAGACTCTGAGGCTAGATATAAAGACTTAGGAGTCATTGTCGTCTAGACAGTAATTGGAAATCATTTAAGGGAATGAGCTCACGCTAAGGAGGAAATATAGCAGGCATTTCAGACTGGTGACCCTCTAGTGAACAGAGTCTCTAGGTTTGTTTTTTAAGTTTTTAAATTATTTGCCATGTATTTATATTTACAAATCTAAAAATTTTACAGCAAAATGTAAATCCCAGACTTTTCATGAACAAACAAAATCAGAATGCCTAACAGAAAATAGCTGACACGGAATGGTAACTTCCTCTTTACATGCATGCACCTTCCAGTTTGCCGTAATCTCCACTACTTCTTATATATTACAATGTTGCTTGCCTGACCCCTGTAGCATTTACATTCAGGAAGATTGGTATTATGTGACCAAAAGAGTTTTAAGAATGGAACCCTGGAGTGGATAGTAGAGAAGGTAAGGCATGGAGAAGGAGGCTTCATTGACAGAATGGTATATCGGAAGCCAAGAAGAGAAAAATTGTTTTGGGGGATTTTGTATGTGTTTTTTCTTATTTTGAGATAGGATCTCATTCTGCCACTCAGGGTGAAATGTGGTGGTATAATCTTAGCCTACTGCAGCTTCAAATTCCTAGGCTCAAGCAATTCTCCCACCTTAGCCTTTGGAGTAGCTAGGACAACAGGTGCCTACCACCATGCCTGGTTAATTTATTATTATTATTATTTATAGAGAAAGGATCTTGCTATATTGCCCAGACTAGCCTTGAATGCCTGGCCTCAAGTGATCCTCCCACCTCACCCTCCCAAATCACTGAGACTGTAAGCATGAGCCATCATGCCTCACCCTGAGAGTTTTAAGAATGAGAGAATGGTCAACTGCATCAAAAACTAGAGAAAACAAGTAGGAATACTAAAACACACCATTAGATTTGACACTAGATCAATAGTGAGAGCAGTTTTTAGTATAGTAATGAGCTTGCTAAGTGAATGGAAGCAAGAAGTTAAAGCTAGCAAGTATGGCCTACTGTAAAAAGGTCTCTGGTAGGGAAGAGAAGAGGGTGGTAGCTCTTCTGTGTGTTTTCATCTCTCATGCCTTCCATTATTTTGCATATCTGTTTGAAATCAGATTTCATCAGCAAATTCCCTGTGTAGCCTCTCTGGTTTCTTTAAAGTTAAAGTGGCTGGGAAATGGGGAGGATGGTCTTCAATGACAAACAGGAGGATTGCATGGAGTAAGCATTGGGGAAGAAAAGGATTTGAGAGTGTCACAGAAAAAAATATCATTTTTATGTAGGGAATGACAAATTTATTTTTAGTAACATGATTTTAGAAATGGGGTTGGGAAGACCTGTGGCAGGCAGATCAAATTATGAGACTTGTGTATCCTTGTAAGAGATGGTGATTGTTCAGTAGTGTAATCTAAAGCATGTAGTGAGATGGAGAGAACTGACCAGATTTCAGAGATGTTTACAAGATATTTCTGAGTTAGATTTAAAAAGATAGGAGGACAGAGTTCATGTTTACTTTATTAGTGCATTTTACCAACGTGTGGTACAATTTATGGTGATCAGTAGATGTTTTTCAGAATGAATGAATGAATATCTGTTATTGTGTTATCAGAATTTCCTCTCATCCCTTTGAAGCTTTTTAACTTTTTGGAGTTTCCTTTTCAGGCTATACCTTTTTGCTGAACTCTCAGAGTACTTTTTAGTCAGTCTTAAATATAATTAACTAGGTCTAATCATTTTTTTTTTTTTTTTTGAGATGAAGTCTTGCTCTGTTTCCCAGGCTGGAGTGCAATAGTGTGATCTTGGCTCACCACAACCTCCGCCAGCTGGGTTCAAGCAATTTTCCTGCCTCAGCCTCCCGAGTAGCTGGGATTACAGGCATGCGCCACCATGTCCAGCTAATTTTTGTATTTTTAGTTGAGACAGGGTTTCACTATGTTGGTCAGGTTGGTCTCAAACTCTTGACCTCATGATCTGCCCGCCTTGGCTTCCCAAAGTGCTGGGATTACAGGCGTGAGCCACCGTGTTCAGCCTCTAATCATTTTTTTTTTAAAGCTATTACTAATTTTAAAATGTATGGTCATGGCCTGGTGTGGCGGCTCACCCCTGTAATCTTGGCATTTTGGTAGGTGAAGGCAGGTGGATCACTTGTGGTCATGAGTTCAAGACTAGCCTTGCCAACATGGTGAAACCGCGTGTCTACTAAAAATACAAAAAGAAATTAGTCAAGCATGGTGACGCATGCCTGTAATTCCAGCTACTCTGGAGGCTGAGGCAGGAGAATCACTTGAACCTGGGAGGTGGAGGTTGAAGTTAGCCGAGATCTCCCCACTATACTGTAGCCTGGGTGACAGAGTGAGACTCTGTCTCATAAAAAAAAAAAAAAAAAAAAAAAAAAAAAAGTCACCTTTCTGTTTCTGTTGATTTACTTCTTGCCTGTTGGTTGACTCAAGTCCGTGGTAGCTATTTCTAAAAGAAGTGGTTACTACAATTTAAGCATCTGTGAGATGTTTGGGTTTAGCAAATGAACATAATAGCAGTGGTCATTGTAGTAAATGTGCATCAGAAATGCATCACACTGATCTATCCTGTGCTGCTACCATAGTAGCATTTCACTTTTCTCCTTTTAACCCTACCCAAATACATACTGCTATCTTTATGATACGGCAAGGAACTACCATGTTGAATACCTACTGTTTGCTAGGCATAGTAGTATGCATTTTATGTACATTACCACATTGAATTTTTCGATCAGTTACATTTTACAAATCAGGAATCTAACTTTCAAACAAATAAATTTATTCATAATCATAGTCAAGTAGTGGCTGAACTGGGATTTTTGGCTCAGATTATTGTTCCCCAAAGACAGGATTTTTTTTTTTGTTTTGCTATTACATTGTGTGTGTGTGTGTGTATTACAGTGCACATATATACACATACATATGCATATTTATTAGTACATAGTTCACCATTAGTTCATCTCTCGAAAAATATTTATTTTGCCATACTCTATTTTATTTGAACATTCCCCACCTTCAGCAACTATTTTTCCTTTTATTGTAGGTTTTCTCATATAAATTTACTTGTAATACACATAGCTCTTATTGTTTAATTTTGTGTGTGTGTGTGTGTGAGTGTGTGAGTGTGTGAGATGGAGTCTCATTTTGTCGCCCAGGCTGGAATGCAGTGGCATTATCTGGGCTCACTGCATCTCCTCCTTCCGGGTTCAAGCAGTTCTCCTGCCTCAGCCTCCCAAGTAGCTGAGATCACACGCACCTACCATGATGCCTAGCTAATTTTTGTATTTTTGATAAAGGCAGGGTTTTGCCATGTCAGCCACACTGGTCTCAAACTCCTGACCTCAAGTGTTCTTCCCGCCTCGGACTCCCAAAGTGCTGGGAATACAGGTGTGAGCCACTGTGCCTGGCCCTGTTTAATAACATTTTGATTTCAGGTACTTTGAGGCAGTTTTTATAAAAGTAAGGAAAATAAACTTATAAATTATTGGTTTCTGTTTCTCAGGTTTTGATGGACATGTTTGATCAAGATGCCATAGGTTTGGTTTCTCTCTGTGAAGATGAACCTAGTTCTTCTGGTGAATTAAACTACTATGATCTTGTCAGAACTGAAATCGCGGAAGAAAGGCAGTATCTACGGGAATTAAATATGATCATAAAAGTGTTTCGAGAAGCCTTTCTTTCTGATAGAAAGCTGTTTAAACCTTCTGTAAGTACCTTTCTGGGTTTGAAATTCTGTGTACCCCAAAAAATAAAACCAGCTTAAAATCATAAATAGTAACTTTTTTTTTTTTTTTTTTTTTTGAGACAGTGTCTTGCTCTGTCGCCCAGGCTGGAGCACAGTGGTGCTATCTGAGCTCACTGCAGCCTCTTTCTCCTAGGTTCAAGCAATTCCTACCTCACCCTCCTGAGTGGCTGGGATTAGAGGCATGCTCCACCACACTCTACTAATTTTTTTATATTTTTAGTAGAGATGGGGTTTCTCTGTGTTGGCCAGGCTACTCTCAAACTGCTGACCTCAGCTGATCCACCTGCCTTGGCCTCCCAAAGTGCTAGGATTACAGGTGTGAGCCACTGTACCCAGCCCATAAATAGTAACTTTAAATACTTTATGAGTACATAAAAAATACTTTTATGTATTTGTGGGTTTTACAAACATGTGAATTGTTAATATAATAAGTGCAGTGTCAATGAAAATTAGACACAAAATTAGAAAGAGATTTATACTGGGTTGAAATGATTTTCCACCATGCAGTATCTGATATTTATTTGGAGGTGGTGGAAAGAGATTTATACTGGGGTGAAATCATTTTCCGCTATGCAGTATCTAATTTTCATTTGGAGGTGGTGAAAAAGATACATGGTCTAGGTAAGAAAAACCTCTTCATTTTTCTGTCTTTTGGTAAGTACCTTAAGGCAGTAGTTTAAAGTTTTAGTTTGTAGCTCAGAATACATGGTATTGAAAAAAATAAAATTTTAACAGTGGAATTTTTAAAAATAAAAGTTTATGCAGAATGCCGTGTTTAACAAACAAAAAGGGTTTTTTTCTTTCTTTCCTTTATCACATGGTTTATTTTTTCATGTCTGTGTGTTTGGCCCACACTTTAAAAATAATTAGCCTTGGCCAGGCGCAGTGCTTATGCCTGTAATCCCAGCTGCTTTGGGAACCTGAGGCAGGAGGATTGCTTGAGGCCAAGAATTTGAGACCAGCGCCTGGGTAACAGAGCGAGATGTGGTCTCTGCAAAAAATTTTAAAACTTAGCTGGGCATGGTGGCACATGCCTGTAGTCCCAGCTGTGGGGGAGGCTGAAGTGAGGATTGCTTGAGCCAGTAATTCGAGACTACAGTGAGCCATGATCGTGCTACTGCACTTCAGCCTGGGCAACAGATCAAGACCTCATCTCAAAAAAAGATACTCAGCCTTATCTTATTTATCTTGTACCTCCTAACTTCCTTCACAAAATAACTGTAACATGAGTAAATAAGAGTGATACTCAGACACAGGTGGCTGAGTATTTAAAGTCAGGAACAGATTTAGCTTTTCTCATTCTTTTTCAAAAGAATGAGTTTAAATGATAATCTAAAGTGTTTTAGTTGGCCATTAATTTTTTCTTTTGAATATATGTTTAGTTTAACAATGTATAATAATAACTCCCACTGGGCATACTGTCATAAGTAGTCAGAACTTTATGTTTTTCAAAGTACTGTTCTATTTTATTTGACTCTTATAACAATCCTGAGGGATAGATTGGGCAGATATGATCATCTCTACTTTACTTGTAAGGAGATTGAGCTTTTTTTTTGTAACTATAGATGGAGGTCTCACTGTGTTGTTCAGGCTGGTCTTGAACTCCTGGGCTTAAGCGATCCTCCTCCTCAGCCCCTCAAAGTGCTAAGGTTACAGGCTTGAGCCCCTGTGCCCAGGTGGAAATTAACATCTTAATCAAGTTAGTTATAAAGCCTGATCTTGAATTTGGCTTCTTTCCTACCACTTTATAATTGGATTTTGTCTCTAGTGGTATGAAGAATAAAAACCTAACAAATGTTGCCAACTAATGTTATCTTTGTCTTTTCTGTGTCCCATCAGTTTTCATTCCTCAGGAATTAATTTTTATGGGTCTCTTTTCACTGGATTACTGCTAATATGACAGACAATTTCTATTCTAATACTAAAGGGTCAGATGGAAGAGAGAATCCCTTTTTTCTCTATCTCTGTATCTACTATAAATTTTTTTAACATTAAAATATAAACTTTTGAGGTAAAGACTATCTAAAATCGGAGCAGAGTACTTTGCAAATATTAGTTAAAGGAGTGAATGACTTAAAAATGATCTTAAGTTACTTGTTATGATCTTAAGTTCCTCGTTTTTCTCCTCGTCCTGTGTTTTCAAAAAGCTCACATTTCTGAAGGGCCCAGTATTTGCCAGGAGCATTTCATAGAAATAATCTAATTTAATCCTAAGAATCCTATGAGCCGGTATTAGCAGACCAAATGTGTGACAATGGGGAAATTACTTAACTGCTCTATGCCTCTGTTTCCTCATTTGTCAAATGAGAGTGACGATAGTACCTATCTAATAAGGATATTAGGTTATTATACTATAAGTGCTTAGAAGAGTGCCTAGAATATAATGTGCCCAAGAAATGGCTAGCTATTATTATTGTCCTTTCTTTCTTAGTCCAAGGTCATTTATCTGGCATGTTGTAAAAGGAAAAAACAGTTTTTTCTCTTATCTTTTTTTTTCTTTTTGAGATAGAGTCTTGCTCTGTCTCCCAGGCTGGAGTGCAGTGGCATAATCCCGGCTCACTGCAACCTCTGCCTCCCAGGTTCAAGCAATTCTCCTGCCTCACCTCCCGAGTACCTGGGATTACAGGTGTGTGCCACCATGCCTGGGTAACTTTTGTATTTTTAGCAGAGATGGGGTTTCACCTTGTTGGTCTGGCTGGTCTGGAACTCCTGGCCTCAGGTGATCCACCCGCCTTGGCCTCCCAAAGTTCTGGGATTATAGGTGTGAGCCACTGTACCCAGCCTCCTCTCTAATCTTCACACTCATTACAGAACGCTTCTGTGACCAGATATGTGAGAATTTTTTCCTCCTATACCAAAGTAATTCTCCATTGGACACCCAACTACATGTCCTATAATTCAGCTCAATTTTGACATTATTTACCTGGAAATAGTGTTAGATCGCACAGATTAAGGACTCAGTCCCAACACTACTGTCTCCTACTTCAGGTGCCAACTGAAAGTCCCAGGTTGTGAACTGTGCTTCTGAATGATCAGTTCATAAATTGGAGTTCCCATGACCTCCTTCTTGGGTTCCATTAATTTGGTGGAACAGCTCACAGAAATCAGGGAAACACATTTACCAGTTTATTATGAAGGATTTTACAAAGGATACAGATGAGGCTGGGCGTGGGGACTCAACATCTGTAATCCTAGCACTTGGGGAGACCGAGGCAGGCAGATCATGAGCTCAGGAGTTCAAGACCAGCCTGGCCAACATAGAGAAACTCCATCTCTACTAAAACTACAAAAAAATTAGCTAGGCATGGTGGTGGGTGCCTATAACCCTAGCTACTTGGGAGGCTGAGGCAAGGAGAATCACTTGAACCTGGGAGGCAGAGGTTGCAGTGAGCTGAGATTGTGCCACTGCACTCCAGCCCAGGCAACAGCGTGAGACTCTGTCTCCAAAAAAAATTCAAACATACAAAAACAAAATAAAACCAAAGGATACAGATGAAGAGAAGGACAGGGGAAGGTATGGGGGCACGGAGTTTCCAAACCCTCTCTGGGCAGGACACCCTCCTAGCATGTCCATAACGTCAGCAACCAGGAAGCTCGTCAAGAGTTTTTATGGAGCTTGATCTCTAGCCTCTCGCCCCTGCTTTTTTCTTTTTCTTTTTTCTTTTTTTCAGACAGGATCTGGCTATGTTGCCCAGGCTTAAGTGTGTCTTGGCTCACCATAACCTCTGCTTCCTGGGCTCAAGCGATCATCTTGCTTCAGCCTCCTGAGTAGCTGGGACTACAGGCACATGTCACCCCGCCCAACTAATTTTTGTATTTTTTGTTTTTGCCGTGTTGCCCAGGCTCTTCCCCCAACTATTTAGAGGTCAGTAGGTGGGGTTGAAATTTCTAACACTCTGATCCTTTTTATTTTTCTTATGAGTCAGTTTGGTTTCAAGTAACCCTCCAATCCTCCTAATCATCTGGTCTTTTTGATGACTGGCCCTATCATGAGGTTATCTAGGGGCCCTACTGTAAGTAACCTCATTAGCATAAACTCAGTACTTATCAGAGGGGCTTATTATGAATAACAAAAGACATTATTATCACTCAGGATATTCCTAGCATATTAGTGGGGCTCTAAGGCAGGAACCAGAGACAAAGACCAAATACGTTTCATATTATACCACGTGGTGGAGCCAGGATCCAAGCTCAGGTCTGTTAGGTTCCGAAGCCCATGATGTTTCCATTATAAGATGCCAGAGTGAATAATAGTTGGCCATAACCTGGATGGTCAGTCATATGATATGTTTGGGTTCAGAGGGCTTGAACCTGTCTTATCCTAGATGTACAGCTATGTGCCATATACAATGTTTTAGTCAGTGATATACTATATTTTCCATATATATGACAGTAATCCTGTAAGATTATATTATAATTTTACTATACCTTTTCTATATTTAGATATGTTTAGATACACAGATACTTACCATTGTGTTATAATTATCTACAGTATTCAGTACAGCATGCTGTACAGGTTTGTAACCTAGGAGCAACAGGTTTTCCCATATAGCCTAAGCATTGTAGTCTGTCATCTAGGTTTGTGTAAGTACACGCTGTGATATTTGCACAATGACAAAATCACCTAACAGTGCATTTCTCAGAACATACCTGTCTTTAAATAGTGCATGGCTGTAATTCACAGATGGGAGCTTGGATGAAATCTGTCATTCCTTCTCAGATCCAGGAGATGGGCCCCAAATCGTGAAACCAGATTGTAACAGGATTAGGTGTTATCTTCATTCTGATCCCAGCTCTTATCATTAACCTATAAGATTACATAGCCTAAGCTATAAGTAAAACTTAGGGCTCTGTAAGATCTTGATCAAGACTTTTAGCATCTTAGCCAGTTTTTTTTTGTGTGTGTGTGTGACAAAGTCTGACTCAGCCACCCAGGCTGGAGTGTAGTGGCACAATCTCGGCTCACTGCAACTACCGTATCCTGGATTCAAGCAACTCTCCCATCTCAGCCTCCCGAGTATTATAGGCACCCGCCATCATGCCTGGCTAATTTTTGTATTTTAGTAGAGACAGGGTTTCACCATGTTGGCCAGGCTGGTCTTGAACTCCTGGCCTCAGGTGATTCACCCACCTCAGCTTCCCAAAGTGCTAGGATTACAGGTGTGAGCCACTATGCCTGTCCATCTTAGCCAGTTTTGAAACACTCAAATGCTGGAATTCTTCATGTAAAAAGTAGTTTAGAATCATCCACAGTAAGAGGTTTTATTTATTTATTTTTTGCACACACACAATAGTACTTTTATTTTCAGTATTGAACTTATTTCATGGATGTATAATGGCATTTACAGTAATGTCAAATGTTTTCCTTTGCTAGAATCAACTTCCAAAAGCTTTACTATCATTCTGAATGTTGAAAAAAAAAAAAAGGAAGATTAAACCTTTGTTGGAATCAGCTCAATTGAATTTCAGTTGGACTCATTTGAAGGCACCAATATAAAATGTTTATATGTAATTTTTCTTTTATAAATGGAGCCAGTACATTAATAGCTATTTTTTTTTGCACACACCAAAAAACTTTGAATTAAAGCAGAGTTTAATTAACTTAAAAAATGGTTATTTGATCTAAATGAAAATTCATACATCGTGGAGTAATAAGTAAATGCATCTTCTACCATTGGATATGGCAAATTGAACACAGTCTTCTTAAAATAACTTCTCTCTCTGGTAGTAGATTCTAATGCTTTTCCAGCAGATTTGTATCTTCTTGTTTTCCTGCGGTCAGTGATGTCACTGTGGCCCCCATATCAATTATCATTAACTTTCCTAAGTTACTTGGAGCATTCTGCAGGCCACAGCATGGGCCATGGAACAACTGGCTGGTTTATTAAGTAATCACCATAGACACTAACACTAAATACTTCTACCCTCACTGGCAGACCTGAGACATTAGATAAACCTCAAGTCTAGTTATCTCTTACAGCTTAACTTATTTACATTGCCTTCTAGGCAGACACTTGCAACTTCTGGTTCTAAAATGTTTTATGGCATCCAGACTTGTTAAGGTGAATATTTGTTTCTAGTCTTTGGATTTCTCTAGGTGATTTCAAATACCTCTAATATATATCCACTTTCTCAAGTACCTATAATGAAAGCAAAGTGATGCTCCCCTTCCTGCAGTGGAAGCTGAAAGTACTAAATGACAGCATAGAATTTGGACCTACATTTGTCTGACTCCAATGCTCATGTTCTGTTCAAGTCCCCAGACATCTTTCTTTTGTGCCTAAGCACTGGTGAAAACACAAATGATGGATAGTAATAAGAGTTGCCGTTTATTGAGAGCTGCCAGGTTCTGTAGCAAGCATTTTAGGTTCTGAAGCACTTCAAAGTTTCAAAGTGGTTTTGAGATACTAGTGTTGGATAATTTTTATACAGTAATCAATAATTAATACATAATTATAAACATTCATTCTTTCAATCAACCCACTAACCTTATTCAGCTTCCATTGCTGCCCGAGTAACTTACACAGGGAGAACAGGTGATTCATGGGCATCTGTGTATTCAAGATCCCATGCAAGTTAGAGTTCTCTCTAACTGTACTTTAAATTTGTAAATGTAAATGTTGGCTTTATTTTCCAAGTCTTGTGCTTGACTGATATGAGTCCAACTCTAAGAGATGGATCAGTCCTTGTTTGACCACAAAATCGTGGTTGTAGAGCACAGGAAGTTAATGATTGATTGCCCATGAGAGTAAGACAAGCTTCTGGAGACTTCTTCAGTGAATTCACCTATTTTTCCACATAAAACTCCTTAACATGGCTATCTGGAAGTAACAGTAGAAGCCCTCATGGAATCTTGAATATGCAGAGCCCCCAGACTGATTTATTCTCTCTGTTTATATTTATTAGGCCACAATGGAAGCTGGGTAATGTTGAAGGGATAGCTGGTTAAAGGAACTGAATGCTTATGGTTGTATGAATTATTGATTGCTGCATAAAAATTATCTGAACTTAGCAGCTTAAAACAACATTTATTATCCCATGGGTCAGGAATCTGGGCATATTTTAGCAGAGATCTCTCACAAGACTACAATCAAGGTGTCATATAGGGTTGAGGTCATGTAAGTCTCAAGTGGGTGAGGATCACTCATGTGGGTGGTGGTAGGCCTCAAGTCCTTGCCATTCAGGTCTTTCCATAGGGCAGCTCACAACGTGATAGCTTGCTGGCTTTAAATCAAATGAGAGAGGATACCCAAGTCTTTGGGTGCCATAGTCTTTTAGTAACCTAATCTCAGGAGTGATATATCGTTTTTGTCATATATATTCATCATAGGAATACAGATCGTTTTGTAGGGCCAAACCATCTCAAAGGGAGGAGATTACACAAGGGCATGAATAGTAGGAGACAGAGATAATTGGAGACCCTCTTAGAAACTACCTATTCTAACCTTTCTTGATCTTTTTCAAAATCGTCATGGTTATTTTTAAAGATTACCTTTAGAATAAATTTGTCAGATTTAATAAGAAATTCTATTCAAATTTTTAGTGGGAATGAATTAAATGTACAATTTAATTTGGGAAGTGCTAATATTTATAAAATTTAATATCAACCAGGAACATGAGCCTTTCCATCTATTCAGTTCTTTTTTCATGTCCATTCTCATCACGGTGTTCTTGTCTTGCACATTTCTTGTTACTCTTATTTTTAAGTACTTTATAATTATTTTTACCTTTGTGACTAAAACATTTTCTAATTAGTTATTTCTTTTGCTGTGAATAAGAAAACCCTTTAATTTTCCTATGCTCACATTTTATTGGGCCATTAAATAAACTGCCTTAAGAGTTTAATATGCATTTCAATATATTATTAGAGACTTTCCTTTTTTATAATTTCAGCTTTTATTTTAGATTTAGGAGTATGTGTGTGGATTTATTGATTGGTATATTGTGTGATGCTGAGGTGTGGGGTGTGAATGATCCTGTCACTCAAGTAGTGAGCTTGGTATAATATGTAGATTTTCAACCTTTGCTCCCTTCCCTCTCTCCCTCAGTAAGAGGTTTTAGATTTAACAAAACTATCCAGAATCTATATTTTGCAGTATTTTTACTGTCTGTAATCCAAGAGATTTTTAAAATTCTCTTCCTGTTCATGATTGATTTTTACTGTCTCAGAATATATTAGTTTGAGATTGAATCAAGATATACCCTTATACTTACCTGGCGGGGGGGATAACCATGATCACGAAGATGGTTTTCCCAGGGCGAGGCTTATCCATTGCACTCCGGATGTGCTGACCCCTGCAATTTCCCCAAATGTGGGAAACTCGACTGCATAATTTTTGGTAGTGGGGGACTTCATTCGTGCTTTCCCCTGACTCTTAAAAAAAAAAAAAAAAAAGATATACCCTTAACTCTTACTGCTTTTTTTTTGTACAAGCAAATCTCTTTATTCTAAAGTATGTTGACCTCTCCAACCCAAGTTAAAAGAATACACACTGTGATTCCGTCTTTTAATATATTAACATCAAGATGTACGTGTTTGAAAATAGTTGGAGATTTATACTGGAATAATGTGTACTAAACTCTTAATAGTTTCTACCGCTGAGGACACGGGTATAAGGGGGGGCATGAGAGTAAACATTCATATTTTGCTCTCTTTTTCTTGTGTTTGAGTCTTTTATAATGAGAATGCATTCACGTGTAATAACTTTTATTTTTACAAAAAATGAGTTTTCCCAAGAACAAAATGCAAAAGTTCTGCTATAACTTGTTGACATTTAATGTAAATATATTGCTTTATATAATGTGCAAATTGTTCCAAAGTTATAATAATAGATTTAATCATGCTCCCAATAAAGGATTTGCTAGTTAAAGAAATTCTACAGTTTATTCCATAGATTTAAAAACATGTAGAAAACAAATATCACCCATAAATTAAATGACATGTTTGGTGGAGGGCAGGCAAGCCCCAAAATTGGGTCTTCGCTCGGGACAGTTCTTGGCTTTGTCTAGGAAAGAAGTCAAAGGCATGACAATGGTAGGAACTTCTGCTGAAGCACAGTGTACGGCGGCAGCAGCAGTACTGTTTCTTGTGGAGCTGGGCTACTCCAAAGCACTACAGGCCACTCCAGTGTGCCTAGAGTAGCCTACAGTGCTTTTTATATTTAGTAAATTTTAAGCAGAATTCTCAGTCTTACATTTCTTAACCTTTCCTTCTCTTTTTTCAGGATATTGAAAAGATTTTTAGTAACATTTCAGATATACATGAATTGACTGTGAAACTTTTAGGTTTGATTGAAGACACAGTTGAAATGACTGATGAAAGCAGTCCTCATCCCTTAGCTGGCAGCTGTTTTGAAGATTTGGCAGAAGTAAGTTTATAGAACTACTTTATATTCTCATTAAAGTCCTAAATGCTGTAGTAAGAAATTTAGAGACCAGCCTTGGCAACATAGTGATACCTCATTTCCATTAAAAAATTTTAAAAATAGCCGGGTGCGGTGGCTCACGTCTGTAATCCCAGCACTTTGGGAGGCCGAGGCGGGTGGATCACAAGGTCAAGAGATCAAGACCATCCCGGTCAACATGGTGAAACCCCGTCTCTACTAAATATACAAAAATTAGCTGGGCATGGTGGCATGTGCCTGTAGTCCCAGCTACTCGGGAGGCTGAGGCAGGAGAATTGCTTGAACCCAGGAGGCGGAGGTTGCGGTGAGCCGAGATTGCGCCATTGCACTCCAGCCTGGGTAACAAGAGAGAAACTCTGTCTGAAAAAAAAAAAAAAAATTTTAAAAATAGCCAGGCATGGTAGTACCCATCTGTGGACCCAGTGACTCAGGAGGCTGTGGTAGGAGGATTGCTTGAGCCCAGGAAGTCAAGCTCATGATTGTGTCACTGTACTCCATCCTGGGTGACAGAGTGAGACCCTGTCTCCAAAAAAACAAAAAAATTTTTAAGATATTCTTTATGAAAATTAGAAGATACCACTGGCCATTATAAAAAGATATTTAAGATTTAACCAATAACAAACGAAAATCACATTGCCTCTATAGTGACACTTTCTTTATAGTGTATTTATGGCAATATTTATAGTGAAAGTTTATGTACTAAAGTAGAAACATTTAGGAATTTTTTTTTTTTAATTTATAAGTATGTTCAAGATGAAGGAAGATACATTTTATTGACCATAGCTCTTTACCTTCTGTGGATTTTAAACTTAAAGTTGGAAAGAAGGTTTATATTAATGTTTTTCAAAGTAAAAATCATTTGTTGTCTTTTAAATGACTATAAAAGTAATGTAGCTCATTGTAAAAATATTCAGAAAAATGGAGAGATATATAAATTGATGGAATCACTTTATTTTACAACACCCAGAGATAACTTGTCCTTATAAATATTTTTCTGTACATACATACAAACTTATGTGTGTTTGCAAAAATAAGACCGTACTATTTTATAACTTGCTGTTTTTACTCTGTGTATCATAAACATTGTCCATGTTAATGTATATACTTCAATACAGTTTTTAAGTGTAAATAATGCGATGTTATATGGAGGCACCATAATATGTTTTAACTATTATCCATAGGTTGTAGAGTTTTTTCCTTTTTTTTTTTTTTGTTAACAACACTGCAACAAACATACTTGTACTATGCCCTGACATTCTAATCAGTTTTAAGAATATATTCCTAGAAGTGGAATTTTAGTGCTAAAGACTAGGTACGTTTTTAGAACTTCGAAACATTTTGCCATGTTCACTTCCAGGTAAGTTCCAGTGTAAGCTTCCTTCATTCTCCACCCCTCCCCTTCACTAACTCTGGATTGTTATTCTTTTTCTTTTTTCAAAAATTTTTTTGTTTTCATGTCTGGTTCTGTAGCTATCCCATTTTTGCCAGTCTAACGGGAAAATAAATCTTTCTTTCTTTCTTCTCCTCTTCTTTTCTTTTTTCTTTTATTTTCTTTTCATCTTCCTCTGTCTTTGCTTTTGAGACAGAGTCTCACTCTATTGCCCAAGCTGGAATGTAGTGGCATAATCATAGCTCACTGTAACCTCAAACTCCTGGGATCAAGTGATCCTCTTGCCTAAGCCTCCTGAGTAGCTGTGCCATAATGCCTGGCTAATTTTTTAAAAAAATTGTTTTTTTAAGAAACAGAGTCTTGCTATGTTGCCCAGACTGGTCTTGAGCCCCTGGGCTCAAGTGGTTCTCTTACCTCGACCTCCAAAGCCCTGGGGTTACAGAGGTAAGCCACCTTGCTTTCCTTTATTTTTATTTTCTTAAACTAATGATGTTGAACATCTTTTCATGCTCATTGGCTATTTTTATTTCTTTTGGAAAACAGAGCTTTCAAAGTATGGTCTTTAGATTTCATTTAAAAAATTTTCCTAGTTTTATAATATCTGCCAATATTTTTCTGAAAATATAGGTCACCTATATTACATCCGCTTTGTAGACAAAGAAACTAATAGTATAGAAGTATTCAGTTACTGATGTCTAATCAAAATATCTACACTTGGTTCTTTTTTTTTTCCAGTACCCTGCAAAGCTGCAGAAAAAGTTTGATGTTGTTTTATTAATTTTGTTAGAGATAGGTGTCTGTTTTGCTCGGGCTGGACTTGAATCCATGAGCTCAGGAAGTTCTCTTGCCTCAGCCTCCTGAGTAGCAGAGATCATAGGCGCATGCCAACTGTGCCTGTCTCAGCCTCGGTTCTTTTTTTTTTGTTTTTAAGTAGAGATGTGATCTCACTATGTTGCCTGTACTGGTTTTGAACTCCTGGCCTCAGCAATCTTCCTACCTTGGCCTCCAAAAGTGGTGGGATTATAGGCATGAGCCCATGCCTAGCTATCAGCTTTGACTCTTAATAGAATGTTTTATTGTTTTTTTGGTTTTTTTTTTTTGAGATGGAGTCTCACTCTGTTGCCCAGGCTGGAGTGCAGTGGCATGATCTCGGCTCACTTCGACTTCTGCCTCTCAGGTTCAAGCCATTCTCCTGCCTCAGCCTCCTGAGTAGCTGGGATTACAGGTGTGTGCCACCACACCCAGCTAATTTTTGTATTTTTAGTAGAGACGGGGTTTCGCCATGTTGGCCAGGCTGGTCTTGAACTCCTGACCTTGTGATCCGCCTGCCTCAGCCTCCCAAAGTGCCGGGATTACAGGCGTGAGCCACCGTGCCTTGCCTAGAATGTGTTTTATATTATGATAATTTGTGTTCTGGTTGCTTATTGTACTCCTAAAGGTATGGTTCTAAAAGTATTGTATCATTTTTAAAATTTAATTTAATTTTTAAATTTTGGTTATATGTATATAATATGAAATGTGCCATTTTAGCCATTTTTATGTGTTATAATTCAGTAGCATTAAATTTACAATATTGTACAATCATTATCACTATCTGTTTCTAACTTTTCTGTCATGCTAAACAGAAACCCCACCCAATGAGCAGTAACCCCTTGTTTCTCCCAACTCCTGGTAACCTCTAATCTACTTTCTGGCTCCATGAATTTTAGCCATTTCAGATTAGTGGAGTCATATAGTATTTGTCCTTTGTGTCTACTTACTTAGCATAGTGTTTTCAAGCTTCATCCATAGCATAGCATATGTTAGAACTTTGTCTCTTTCTGTGGTTGAGTAATCCGTTGCATGTCTATACGTCTTTATTCATTTGCTGATGGACACTTGGATTGCTTCCACCTTTTGGCTATTATGAATAATGCTGCAATGTTTTCATTTCGTTTGGGTATATACCTAGGCTTGGAATTGCTGAGTTCATGTGGTAATTCTGTGTTTCACTTTTTGAGGAACTGCCAAATTGTTTTACATGGGGGTGAACCATTTTACATTCCCACTAGCAATGCATAAGGGTTCTAATTTCTCTGCATCCTTGCAAAACTGTACTTGTTTATTTTCCCCAAAAAAACATACAGTATAAAAAAATGCTTATTTTAAAAATGCAAAAATCAAATAAATTTCTTAGGGCTAACTAGACATTGGGGTTATTGATTATTATGAAATAATAGGAATTTAAATATAGACGTTGGCAAGCTATGAACAGTTTCTGCTTTGTTTTTTTTACTGTATTTTATTTTTGCTTTCTTTTTCTAATTTTGGAAACTGTAGAGTAGATATAAAACAGGTATCATTACTTTTCCTTCTTTTGAAAATATCCTAGGCTGGCCACAGTAGCTCATGCCTATAATAATCCTAGCACTTTGGGAGGCCAAGGCAGGAGTTTGAGACCAGCCTGTGCAACATGGTAAAACCTTGTACCTACAAAAAATTAGCCAGGCTGGTAGAGCATGCCTGTAATCCCAGCTACTTGGGAGAATGAGGTGGGAGGATCATCTGAGCTCAGGAGGTCAAGACTGCAGTGCGCCGAGATTGCACCTGGGTGACAGAGTGAGAGACCCTGTCTTAGAAAAAGAAAAGAAAATGAAATATTATAAATATAAACTCCTTTGGGAGGCTGAGGCAGGCGGATCACAAGGTCAGGAAATCGAAACCATCTGGGCTAACATGGTGAAACCCTGTCTCTACTAAAAATACAAAAAATTAGCCAGGCATGGTGGTGCCCACCTGTAGTTGTAGCTACTTAGGAGGCTGAGGCAGGAGAATTGCTTGAACCTGGGAGGTGGAGGTTGCAGTGAGACAAGATTGCACCACTGCGCTCCAGCCTGGGCAATAGAGCAAGATTCCATCTCAAAAATAAAAAAATAGATAAATGAATAAATTAAAAAAAAACAAACTCATTTTGTAAGCATAGCAGAATTTCAAATCCCAGCCTTCATTAGTAGCTTTTTCATTTACTGAAAAAAATGTGCATAAGCATTACAAAAAAAAATTTTTTTTAAGAGACAGCATCTGGCTGTTTTGTGCAGGCTGTTCTTGAACTCCTAGCCTCAAGTGATCCTCCTGCCTCAGCTTCCCAAGTAGCTGGTATTACAGGCGCAAGCCACCGTATCTGCCTTGCATAGCATTTTACTAGTTTGATACTTGTAATTACAAGGTCAGTGGCCTATTTTAAGAACCTGCAGCCTCTTACTATTTATTTTTAAAGGTCACGTTTACATTTAAAAAAATGTACTAGTTGCAGCCATAGTTATTGTTTGTCCTTGGAGAAGTAGCAAAAAGTGATGAAATGTAGTTGAAGGCTTAAATAAAAATTTGCCATTAAGGCCTGGCATGGTGGCTCATGCCTGTAATCTCCACTTTGGGAGGCCGAGACAGGTTAATCTCTTGAGCCCAGGAGTTTGAAGCAAAGACCAGCCTGGCAAGATCCGATCTCTACAAAAAATACAGAAATTAGCCAGGCGTGGTGGTGCGTCTCTAGTCCTAGCTACTCAGGAGGCTGAGGTGGGGCGATTGCTGGAGTGTAGGAGTGAGGCTACAGTGAGCTGTGATCGTGCCACTGCATTCCAGCCGGGACGACAGAGCAAGACCCTGTCTCAATTTATTTATTTATTTATTTATTTTTATTTTTATTTTTATTTTTTTTTTGAGACGGAGTTTCGCTCTTGTTACCCAGGCTGGAGTGCAATGGCGCGATCTCGGCTCACCGCAACCTCCGCCTCCTGGGTTCAAGCAATTCTCCTGCCTCAGCCTCCCGAGTAGCTGGGACTACAGGCATGTGCCACCATGCCCAGCTAATTTTTGTATTTTTAGTAGAGACGGGGTTTCACCATGTTG